>VXBX01006278.1:809869-846230 GCA_013400415.1 Scytalopus superciliaris | reverse complement strand
AAAAAAAAAAAAACAACCTCAAAATTTGCCCTGTTGCAGCGAGAGAAGAAGAAAAATTCCATGTCTGCTTCCAGGGGACTGTCCAGCCTCACCCTGCCATCAAGACACAGCATCTTCTTTAAACTAAAAAGACCACAAAACATATGAAGACGCTCAAAAAAAGCTGGGGTAGAAATTGAATATTCATGCACAGCAATTGCTACAAACTTTTCACCTTGCAGTTACTCACCAGATGTGCCTCAGCTCTAGTTCTGGGCAGTGAGCACCCTGTATGGACCCTCAGTGCATCCCTCCCCCACCACTGGGAGCACACACAGCACCTCAGCAAGACCTGCATGATCAGTGCCCCGACGCAGCCCTGGAGCTGTGTCATTCCCAGACAGGGCAGCTCCTCTGCTGTGCAAGCAGCACCACCTGCTCTTCCATCCAGTTAACTCAGAGAGAGGTGTTTGGAGACAGCATGTCCTGCAGTTTTAGTAAACAAACAGCACCTCTAATATTTTTCTGAAAAATACACGGAGCAAGTAAACATGACTTCAAACTGCTCAGAGATCTGACCCTCAAACAAGCTGCTTGGAGAGCAAGGCAAGGAATCCTGGGTTGTCTACTGCAATAAATGTGTGTGTGTTCCTCACGACTCCAAAGCCATTTTTATGTGGAAAACCATAAAGGCACTGGCAGAGTATGAATCCCATCTCTTCAAGAAATCAAACAAAATAAATCTCTACATAAATACAGCAGAGACTAACAAAATCCACTGTTTCACACAGAAAAGAGCAGAAACAACAAGAAGATAATTAATTTATGCTACCCAGAGAGCCAGACCTGCTGCCACGAACAGACCATCATGAACTAGATCAAAAAAGTGACTCCATCCACACAAAGGATTCAATGCAATAGCTCATCTTTGAAAACTAAGTTATCAGTTTACTACCAACCGTGCAGGAAGAGGATATATTTCAAACACAAATAAAAATAGCTGTCTGTTAGAAGCAGAATGTTTTCTGCTCCTCAGATGATTGCCACAGAGAGAAAGGATGGGAAGAGACTGACTAAACACACCACAAACTTCTATTACAAGATTTTTAATAATTCTGAAAAATGTGTACACATGAAGTCCCAGCCAGTTTGCATAAAAATATTTTTAGGTAAAAGCTCATGAAAAATTGGCAGAGCTGAAATCAGAGTTCAGGGAAAGGGATCATTAAAATTTCAATATCTATTTCTCCACCATTTCTGGGAACTTCAGATGTTTGTATGTTTTCAGTACTAAAAAAATGTATCTTGTACATATAAAATCAGCACATAAACCACTGAACAACATCAATCATTTTTTCATGTTAAGACATACCAGAAGATCTACCTTTATGAAGAGTGGAGCAAATTAGGCACAGATAACTTCTCTAGCAATAAAAACGTCAAGGGCTGTTGCCAAGCTGCTTGTGAGCAAGGCAGGTTTTGTAAAAACTCACAAATCCAACAGCATACCAGATAAACACATCTGATTTTGTACTTTGGGGGGAAGAAGCAGAGACAGAAGATGGCAAGAGCAACATTTTCCCCAAGATACAGCTATGCAAAGTCATGGGAATTTGGCCAGAGAGGTTTACCACAATTCAAAGCTTCCAGGCCTCCACTAGATAGAAAGAGACCTTTGTTTGAGAAAAGGACAGTTTAATTGTTTAAAAAAGTAGAAAACTGCATGTAAACTTAAGATAAAGATATGTCAGCTCTCTGTCCTAACATACAGTTGAGCTTTCCCATCCCTTTTGGATACCTCTTCACTATCGCTCCTATCTTGCTCATCTCTTCTTAACCATCCAGTAACAATCAATGGACAACGTATGGGGAGGTCACCAAAGGGCATGGATGATCCTCTTTAAACGTGGGTATTTCTTTTCCACATCAAGTGCCACTTTCAACAGCAGCCTCGAGTCCAGTGATTTAGGCTAAAGAGAGCAGCACTGAGTCTGTTAAATACCATGCAAAATTTATTTGAATTTTAGAAATACAGCATCTCCTAAAACAGCTTCCCCTGGTACGAAAACATACAGCACAAATTCTTCACGTCCTCATATTGCCAATTAAAGTACACCTTCCCGAAAAGAATCTTTTCTTTCTAGAATAAAAACTTTGCCAAGTGTCTTAATTTGCACTTGTGTCTTTTCCCCAGTTAATCCAATTAGGCTTCTTAGAGATCAGAGGTATCTGTGTGAGGGCACGAATTTTGAGCTAAAGCTCAGAAACCTCATTTTGCTCATGAGTGACTTTCAATAAATTAATGGGAAATTTTGTCAAAGAAATTCAGTATTTATATATTTATATACTGTAAGGAGTGACCTACTGCTTTTACCTACAATTTTGGGTATGGTACTGGCTGGAGGTTTTGTCTGTACCTCATCAACACACAAGTCTAAGCAAAGGTAAATCACGTGTGAAAGACAGACTCCCAGGTTTGTCTGTAATGCTAAACATTTGATTAACAGTATATTATTCTTTCTGTCTTATATAATACGTGACTTTAAAAAATGTTGGGTTTTGTATTTTCTGCTATGCAAATGAATTTAAAATTTTTATCCCAATTGCTAGTTTACTCTATTTCATTCGTTTATTCCACTTCAAAAAAGAATATCACACTCTGAAAAAACATACATTTCTGGAAAATAAATTACACGGTTTGAGCAAGGTGATTAAATAAGTCAGCTTGTGTCTAGAAAACACAAATTACAGAGAGAGATTTTAAAAGAGGGGGTTTTATAAAAAAAGCAAGAAACAGTGTTGCAGATAAATAAGTTTGGGAGCAAGAACACAGAACTGTGCTGAAGTTTGACAGCACACAACTGAAGAAAACATAGACCCAGACAAAAAGCAGCAAAAGTCATGGTACCGTGATGAATAAGAAAAGTGAAATGACTTCTAAGGAGCTTCCTCCTACTTCATGTACAATCTCCAAAGTCTTTCATTACAATGTGTCAGAAAGCATTTACATTCAGGCTTTTTTAATATATTCCATCTTACACCACACCGTGCCACTGCNTATACACACACATAGACTTTTTTATATATACGTACATAGATAAGATATGGCATTATGCTGAAGCTGTAAAATATTTCAAATTAATGGCTAAGAACCTACCAAGCTGCTATAAATATTCTCTGGTAATTACACTGAAGATTTCAGTCCCCATCCCGAAATCAGTTAATTTGAATTTTACAAGAACCAATAAGAGTAGCTCCTTTTGGAAAGGTTTATTGGTTGGGCAAAATCAACTTGCAAGTACTTTGTCAACTAAAATCCAATGCAGAGCATTAAAACCAGTTCATTAGTGTCAGTCAAGTAAATCTCACTTCAACTCAGAAGTTTACATCAAGTTTTAATTTGCATATATCCTCTGTACAGTCTGATTAAAACCTCATTCTTTTCAGCCCCTGAAATCACTGACTTTCACCTTTCTAAAAATGAATTTGCACAATATGGAGGCACCTGGGAGAAATGCTGTCCTAATTTAAATGCAGCTGAATATGCACTAATTTAAGGGCACAAAGGAGAAGCTACAAAGCAAGGCAGTTTGTGGGTACATTACACACACTTTGGGGCATTACCTGGGACAGCACCAGCAGACTCTGTAAGAGCAGGTTTCCAGCACGGGATCCACGCTCACGAAACATTCCAACAATCAAGAAACTCTTCTAGACAACCCTGGCTCAGTAAGGAATTGTGATATTGTCCTTTCTGCCCGTTTCCTAATACCTCACAACTGTTTGGACAAGTGTGCTGGTTTGGGCTGGGGTGCAGTTCATTTTCTTCCCAGTGGCTGGGATGGGGCTGCATTTTGGAATTGTGCTGAAAACAGTGCTGACAATACAGAGATGTTTTTGTTAGTGCACATGACTAAGAAACTCTTTCCTCAACACCCTAATCTCATTCACTCACTCTTTCTTTCCACCTCTTATAATCATTAATTAATCCACGTACCAAAAGGTGTTGTTTGGTTTTGGGTTTTTTTATAACTCTGGAACATTGTATTAATTAAATCCCACTCAGTTAAATGCTCCTTGGAAATAAGTGATGCCTCAAAGACATTCCAGCTCCTTCCCATTAGATCACGATTATTACAAATATCCACCTATTTACTAGAGTTTCTTACAATGTAGAGGGGCCAAGTTTACTGCAGTCTAGAGATGGTGGAATTTGGTTCACCTCGCTTCAGGAGAAGTGCTGATGATCAGGGTCAGACATCTAATCAGTACAAAGACAGACATACACGTGTAAAGGGAGTGCTGGGTCTTGTCAAGAGAATCACTGGGACAGCCGGGATCATTTGGATAACCAGGATACAAACACCTCAGTTAGAAGCATTTCCATCCCTCTCCGAACTCTTGAAAATATGCATTTTCCCTTTTTAATTTTAAAATGAGAATGAAAACAATTTAAGGAATCCATTAACTGCAACTGTTTGTAGTTCAGCTATTTAAAATTGAATTTTTTTAGCATCTTTGAACCTTATCTGTTACCTGAAATTTACTGCTACTCATTTTACAGTTCAGATCACTTCCCCACCATAAACCACTTCTAATTACACTGTGAAATAATTCCATGGATTTATTCTCTGTAGAGGCAGAACCAGACTTGGAATTTTCCTTCCTTAAAAAGAAAACCTTGATAGAAATTTTCTGATACACAATGTCTCTTTCCATACCTCAATTACCTTTCCCTTCTGGTAGGCTTCCTGCCTCTGTGTGAAGTTAGTTAGTTAGTTTTCATGAGTTCAAAATCTACAAAATCTTTTCTGAGCTTATGTCTTTATTTTTAATAATCATATTTCCTCCAACCTAAATAGGAGGAACAGGAGAAAAAGAGAATAGGAGCAGCACTCTGGGAATAGGCAGGAGAAATGGCAAACAGAGGGGAGAGGTGGTGAGCAACCAGCTCTGACTGAAATGATGAGCTGAATATCTCAGGAATTCGTGGTACAGCATCTAAACAGGGGGAAAATTACAAAGTCACATCAAGACATAAACAAGAGACCAGGATATGACCAGGTGAACAGAGTTCCAAGCTGCTCCAGCAGTGCCTCAAAACAAGAGGTGGTTTTAAACCATTTCATGCTCCAGAGGAGCAGCAGTTATTTATGGGCTCACAGGCTATTCTTATCCCCTTCTCCAATGAAATGCCATTAGGTCAAATCCCTGGGGGGAAGTAAAGCTCACTAAGTGCCTGTGCAGCTTCATTTCATTTCCCCAGGTCTGGATGGAAATTCAAGACCATGTTTCAAGCAAAGATCCTCAGAAATTGAGTCTGGTCCTTACACTTAAGGGCATTTCCACATTCACTTTTGGTCCAGCTGTCAATTTTCATGAGCACAGTTTAATATTCTCCCTATTTCCCATATTTCCTTATTTGTACAGAGCAATTTGAATTGCAAGAACACCAAGAGGATGCATATGCAATCTGTTCTCTAAATAAAACCATGTAAAATACCTCAGAGTTTCCTCTTGCAAACTGTGAGACCGAAAGGCGTGTGTTGGGAGTTGTAAGACACCACATCCAACATCACTGAACAGGGCTCACCATCAGTTCTGAAGACAAACAAGGTTTGGGATTCTTTTCTTAGCTCAAGCTCATCACCTCCTTGCAAAAGGCACAACCTCACCCCGGCAGCCAACATGTGAGCCAGGACCAGAGCGCAGCAGGTTGGGAAGGAGCATGAAGAGGTTCTGGAGGCACTCTCAGATCTCTGTGTAAAGTCCCTCAGCCACCAACCAAGATGTCAAGGTGCCAAGGTACCCAGCCAACACTGATGTGTCCATCCCAACTCATCTACAGGATGAGGGGAACTGAAACAGCATTCAGAAGAAATTTTGGCAGAAATTCTTTATTAGTTACAATGATCTCGCTACAGGTTGAGAATAAACACCTTCTGGAAGGTGAGAGATTGTCTTCATGAGAAAACAGCCTGGAGTCAAACTTAAAAACCTCTGAGGTTTGCATGACAGGGATCAACATGTCCTAGGATTTTGAAGTGCCAAGGAATAGCCAATACTGCAGCAAGAACAGAATCCTGCCACCATGGAGCGTACAATCCCATCAATGAAAATTTGTAAAACTAAAAATATTTCTTAAAATTCAACCCAAAACCTTTGAAAGGAATAGAACCCTTTTCCTTAGGTGGAGCTGTGTTTTTGTCATGCCCTGACCAAGTGCAGCCATGGCAGGCAGTCACTGTGTGATATAAACCACAAAAACAGCTCCTGGCCAAGGAATCATCTCAGCCATTCCGTGGTATTTCCTGTACAAAGTCCTTCACTCCAGATTTCATGTTCTTCAGCAGAATCAATGACTGTGGCCAGGGTGATGAGCATCCACACTGGGAAGGACGTGCCTCTGTCACAGGGATATTTGTAATGAAGCCCAAGATATCATTTTTAGCATGCTAGGGCTAAAACAAATTTCTTCATGACATCAGTAGAAATTTCAATATGCTAAAATTGTTCAAAGTCTTACTCTTGGTGGCCTAAGAAGCACCAAAAACCAGATCAGCAAAACTGGAACAAGTGTATCTGACTTGCCAACCTGGCAGGCATTTTGTGGCTGTGGCTGTGGAACAAGGCCTATTTATTTTTGGTCACTGATGCTGCTGAAAAAGCCACAGGCAAAGACCATCACAGAAAGGCTCTGGATTACCTGTTCTCCACTGTTCTGTCTTCCTGGTGCTGAAAGGTTAACATGCACATACATGAGAGGCCACGTGGTTGCTCTTCAGATAGTTAGCTAAGGTGGCTCTGTTTCTGAAGAGAGTGTTCCTGTTGATCCAAGGAATTTGATTCAGCAGAACAGATCTTTTGAGATACCAAAGGCCTTGCTAATGGTGTAATGGTACTTCTGGTGACAACCCAGTTGGCTGGAGAAGCACCTGAAGGGTGCTCAGACAGTCACGTTGGCTGCATCCAAAATTAAAAACCATGATGGAGAGAAGAAAAAATATGGAACATTCATCTTGTCACCTTTGCCTGCAGACTGTCCAGGATAAACAGGTAAAACTGGTGTCCAAAGGTCAACGTGCACCTTCATTTTGGCCTTCACAGTCCCAAACCCTGGCCAAACTGCTTAGGGAATCAAACTCTGTCCTAAAGTCTGGTTACAGAGGGTGCAGCTAGAGCTGAAGTAACATCCCAAGATTTAAGAATCAATCACACAGAGGAAGGACAAGAAGGTACATTCGGATATTCTAGCACATACAGTTCTCTCCATCACCTACTGTCAACTCAAGAACGAAGACATCCAAGAACACCAGTCAACAGGTGAAAAATTACTCGTGCATGTTGAATGCAGAATCATCGCAGTCTGTGTTTAATGAATGAAGTGCACACCAGGAAGAGCAATGAGATCTCAGATGTGAAGGCTGTCACCTCACTAGAAGGTTGGAAAGAACTCAAGCACCACAACGATCGCAACATCTTGGCAGAGCTACACTGAGAAGCACTCCAAAGTGCACATTATTTCCCAAATAATAAAACAGCCAAACTTAGAGGATCTTTAATGAATTTAACTAGTCCACAAAAAAAAACAAAAAAAAAAAAACAAATGAAGCATTTCTAGTTTCATCTCATACCATGACTGGTATGAGCAGGAAGGACAGCTGGAAACCTGCTGAATGTCTGGAAGCACGTGAGACAGGGCGAGGGACGTGCTCTCTGGGAGTGGTTTCTGTGTGGACAGCCACAGTTCCTCAGCTGCTCCTTCCAAACAGTTCTGTGCTTAGAGAGGCCTTAAGACATGAGCCAACTCAGAATCTTTGCACACAATACAAGCCATAGTCTTTTTAAGCAGTGAGAATACTATCAGGAAAGACCCACAGTAAAATAGTGGATTTTTCCCTGAGTATCTGACCTTACCCAACTCAAATTCACTGAGCTGCACACACAGTTTTGTTTCAAAAAGCATTATGCAAAAGCCAGATTTAATACCAAGCCACTTTGCAACTGCACATTTTAATTCTTATTTAAAGAAAGTGATTCTCAAGGGCTTGTTAACACTAAAACATAATGGCTTGACATTAGAGGTTTAATGTAGAATTTGGTGCCTCTTTGTGCTGAGCAGAACATTGTATTTTACATATTTATGTAACTAAATAGCTTAATTTTAAACCAGATTCTTGGCTTCCATGTTGTTAAAATAGTGACTGACATCTCTCATTTACTTGATGATACCTTTTAGTTAGATTTGTCAGGCTCTTGGTTGCAGATTTCAGTAAATTCAAGTAAACAGACAGAAGTTGTATTTTAAAACAAGTGACATTCGATTAAAACATTTTATTTTAAACACAAGCTAGTTTTGACTATTCATTTGTGTCCTGTGAATAGAAGCAAGACCTTCTAATTAACAGATCTAGATTTCATTGTAACAACTAAATCTCATCTGCTGAATTTCTACTTGAAGAAAACATTTTTTTTCCTGTTTTCTGAAGTCCCAGTATCCCAACTTCAACTGAACCAGTAAAGTAATAGAATTAGATAAACAAACTAGAAAATACCTCTTTTCTGCGTCTAAAAGCAGCTAATCCTGAGAGAAAAACGGTTAGAAGATCAAGTCCCAGTGCCCAATGTTTAGCTGGTAACTTCCTCTCATCTTAAGTATTTGCACTTCTATTTATTCTATTATTAAAGATGGTCTGCAAACCACCCAGACTTTAAATACAAGCATAGAATTTTGTGTATTTTCCATAACAAACTTTAAAATCATGAAGTTTATTTAAAAAATAACACACTCAAATAAAATCTTAGTCTTCAAAAGAGTGAGTTTTCTTCCCCCTAGTAACTGGTAATTTGGCAATTTTCTTTGCAGCAGAGAAAAACAGTGAAATCGTAGCCTTCTTGAACTCTAAAGCCACTGCACAATTTTTGCTTCCTAATTAAACCCTCGACTGTTTAAGGAAACCTGAATGTTGCAATCATGTGATTACCAGAGAAGAATATTAGCTACAAAACCTCTTTAACATTTAAGGGAAACAGTTCCCAGCAAGTAACATAATCCTATGCATTCAATTGTCTTGCTTTTGTCCTTTATACAACTCAAGACTGAAGGGGGTTTGTTGCTTTATTTTTTCCTGATATTCTGATATTTTTAGAAGAACTACAAATTTAAAACTATTTTCTGTGCTAAGTGGACCTTTGCACAACATCAGGTTGGACCTGATGCTCTTGGAGATCTTTTGCAACCTTAATGATTCTGTGATCACACAATACCAATCTCAGAAGAACTACAAACAAATTACAAGCCAGAAATACATTTCTGGCACTGTCATCCACTCTTTAGCTCCTTCAGAACACCACTAACCGTGTCTGAGCAACAGGATATCAATAACAGACATCAAACTCAACAGCGAGTTCTATTTTGGATGTTTTCAGGAGAAAAGGAGAAAAAGGATTCAAGTACTTCTCAAACACATGGGAAAACTTTTAGTTTGATTCCTCAAAGACACGAAACATCCCAGTTATCACAGGCCTCGTGAAACTGGAAGCTTTACTTTGACCATGTCAGAAGGCAAGAAAAACGCTCAAATTGTTTCTCTTAAAGATTTCAAACCTTTTCAGGACTAGGGATTAGCAATATATGTGGACATGCAGAGTGGAAGAGCTTAAAACCTTGTCTCTAGCCAAGCTTTCCACACCTATATCAACAAAGTTTCATTAGAAGTCCTGGAAAATCCAAGGACCTCTTGACAGCAAATGAGATCTATGGACAGAAAGATCATGTGTTCCAGTTTACCAGTTCTTCTGCTTCCTCCACTACTGATTTGAGCCACTAAAAAGAGGGAATTAGGTAGGCAAGGACCTAAAGCTTGGCAGCAGAGTTCTCTGCTGCAGGAGTCACCGAGGAGAGATATTTGGCCATAACTGAAGAAGGAAAAAAAAAACCAAAACCAACACACTTTTTCACTCCCATCCTCTATGTAAACAAGGGGATAATGGGAAAAAACACACTTTTTACCCAGCTTACTGAGAAACAAAAATAATTTTAAAACCTTTCAGCACTCATTACGCTTATCAGTCTCATTAAGCTGGATAATGAACAAGTCAATCTGAAATATTTTTCCCAAGAAACATAATACAAACACAACACTTGTCACTTTGGGCTTTCCCAGGTGATCCTGTAAATGCTGCACAGCCCTTCCCCCACAAAAGGGTCTTCACACACATTGTTCCTATTTCTGAAAAATCATCCACAGACACATTCATTCCACTGACAAATTTATTAAATCTCATTTAAATTTATCGATGCATTAAGAAACCACAGGAACTTAGAGAAACTTAAGCCCATTGTCCTAATTAAATACTGTTTCACTCAAGTCCATCACATTCAGCTTCTAAAAGTTAGAAACACAGAATGATCTGGGCTGAGCTTGAAGATCATCATCTTCCAACCCTCTGTCCATGCATTCCCATCAACAGCTGAGCTCAGGCACACACACAGAATTCCCCATTCAAACTAAGTCCTTTTCAAAACAGACTCACCCTATTCGACTGTAGGACAGAAGAAAGTGCCAACATATCTCCTTCTTTTGAAAAACATACCTTGGTCAGACAGAAAATCCAGCATGGTCTGGAGGAGGAAGGACAGATGGCGGACGCACAGGGCAGGGTTGCCCATCCTTCTGGAAGCATAGACCAGCTCATGGAGCAGGCGCATCTGCACTGCAGCCCACCCCCTGTGAGTGCCTGCAAAGCAAACAGGTATTGAACACTTCCTAAAGCCAGAAGCCATCAAAGAAACATTGGGTTTGGTTTGCTTTATTTACTAGGCAGTAATTTTATGCCACTCATCACAACCACACAATGGAGCCAGTAATTACAAAATCCAAGTCTCGTACTCAAAACAAAAATTAGGATCTTTTGAGTTTGCTTGAATATCTAAACATGAAATCAAGTTTTGTTTTGTATGCTTGTCTTTCAACTGATAAATGTATCATTAAAAGTCAGAAAATTAAGTTAACGCTTCCCGTGAAGGAAAAACAAATTATACATAAAACCTTTGAAGTTTTGTATTTTGTAAAATTTTCTAGACAACAAATTCACTTCATACACAAACTTTATTTTCATACGAATCATAGAATCACAGAGTGGTTTGGGTTGGAAGGGACCTTTAAGATCACCTCGTTCCAAACCCTCCTACCATGGGTTGGGACACCTTCCACTAAACCAAGTTGCTCCAATCCCCATCCAACCTGGCCTTGAACACTTCCAGGGATGGGGCAGCCACAGCTTCTCCAGACAACCTGTGCCAGGGTCTCACCACCCTCACAGGGAAGAATTTCTTCTTAATTTCCAATCTAAACCTACTCTCTGTCACTTTGAAGCCATTCCCCCTTGTCCTATCACCACATATCCTTGTGAGAAAAATAAAAATCAATTCTTAACTCTCTTTAAAGATCAAGAAAAATATATTTTCTCTAAATGCTTTCCTGGCCAATAAAAGTCAGTAAAAAGCAATAAAACTTTAGAACATGAGGCACATATCCTGATTTTCAGTCTCTAAACCCTAAGTTTTAGACTATGAATTATTTCATATTTGCAAAATATCTGTGGTAACAATAAATGGATCACCATAATGTAACTTTCTTCAAAGGAGTAATATGCAGCACTCTTCATGAAACTTAACCTGCTTTTAGTAGTAAGCAAGAGCAATAATTTTTCAATAACAGATATTCCGAGATATGCAATACTTCATAAACTTCTCATCAGCCTTCCTTCTAATATCACCCTTCATCATTTGGCAAACTGCTGTAGGAATATTTACTGCAGCCAAACCTGGAGAGTTTATATTTTGCACACAAGAGCCTTGTTATTTTTCATGTGTGAAATGTCCTTTCTATCAAGTAGCTCTTAAAGTGATCTTTCCACGTGCCTCTGAAAGAGCCATTTTGGGGGTAAAAAAATCCAACAAAACACTTCAGCACAACATAAAAGTGAGGCAAAAATGAAAGACAAACACCAATCACGTCTCTTTTTTGCTTTTCTAATTGTCACTTCTTGCAGAACCTTTACAGCCTCTTCTCCCAACACAGTCCCAGCCCAGGCCACAGGAGATTTCTTCCGGCCCATTCCTTCTTCCTGAACTCTTTGTGTCTTTCCATCTAGTCCACTTGGCATTTTCTACCTCCTCTCACGTACCATTTCTTTCAGTGGCTGCTAAATCACACTAGTTTTAAAAATCCAACATTAGTCCAACCACAAACATCTCAGTCCACTGCCTGCTGCTCCTCTCCTGCAGTTGCAACATGTAGGGAATGGTCCCCAGAACTGCTGCCATACAACAAAAAGCAAGGTTTTGATCTACACAAAAGAGTAGCCCTACTCACAAGGACTTCCCAAGCTGCATATAAGCTGTATCTGATGTAATTTGTGGGAAAATGTCACCTATTTAACCCTACACATACAGATATAATTACATTATATGTATGTGTGTGTGTCTGTATACAAAAATATGTAAAAGAATCTTTATTCTTTCATTATAAGATCAAACAGCAACAAATATCAAAGGAAATACAATTTCTGACACAAAACTTGAAGGCACTTTAAGTGAAAAAAATATTCCAAACTAAAACATGACCCTTTTTTTTTTGTACTGACAAGTGCAGAATCAAAACAAAGACATTTCTGAATAGCATCAGAAATGAACTTTTCATAAATAAAATATAATTACTTGCTGCAAACAGAGGAACAAGGCAACACGTTCAGCAGTGGCTTGCAGAAATCTGAAAATATCACAGAATATGCCAAGTTGGAAGGGACCATAAGGACCATGGAGTCCAACACGTAGCCCTGCACAGGACCAGCCCCCAGAGTGTTGAAACAACACTAAGAAAAAGTGAAGGTACAGTGTTAAGCCACTTCTCTGTGTGCTGCACTTAGTTCCAGACTAGTCTTCTGGTTCAATACGAAATCTCTCAAGGAACTTATAGAAAGACAGTTAAGTGACCTACTATATTCATGCCGACTTTGTCAGAGACCCCTACCTTTGCTGAAATCCTGAGGGTCCAGCGACAGGCTGTATCCAGGGAGAGTCTCCAGCAGCAGCTTGTAGCAGGCCCTCCAGCCGGGCTCGGGGATGCTGGGGGCCGCGCACTGCATGGCCGCGATGCGCTTGAAAAACGCCGATTTGCGGTGAAAACCGATGCGCTCGTACAGCTCCGAGAGGATGCTGTAACGCTGGATCTTCTCCTCCTCTGAGAGCTGCCATGGCAAGGCAAGAGAGGGGAAGATTGGGTTTAATCGAAATTTTAAAGCGTTCGTGTGAGTTTTAAGGGAAATGGGGAGGGGGGGGGGGGTGCGGAAATTAGCAGACATCTCCAGCACTGCAGAAGGCCGGGGATTTTGCACATGACAAGTTCTACTGCCAGGAAAACTTAGGCTTGGTTCAACTGCAAAGATGGAAATCTGCAGCAACTTTATTTGTCAGTGGTACTAACAAGTAAACAGCCAAAACAGTCAGTAACAGCTAAGCAGCTCCACAGTGTATGGAAGATATTCAACAAGATCTTCACGTGCATAAAAAGAACACAACAATATGCCACTTCCAAAATTTATTGGTTTACTAAGTTAAAGATTTTCATCCCTTTAAGATTAGATTTAATCTTGAAATCTCAGGCTATGAAAGCAAGAACGTACTGTCTCGATTTTTATGTCTCTAACCTTTTAAAGCAGAGAACTTTCATTCCATGATACTGTTCTGGAATTTACACACTGTGAGATTGAATCACAGAATGGTTTGGATTGGAAGGGACCTCAAAGATCATTCAGATCCAACTCCCCTGCCACGCACAGGGACACCTTCCACTAGACCAGGTTGCTTGGACCTCCACACAACCTGGCCTTGGACACTTTCAGAGATGGAGCATCCACAGCTCCTCTTGACAGCCTGTGCCAGGGCCTCATCACTGCCCTGCATGAAGTAAGTTTCAAAGGATATTAGTGAGGGCAACGTGAACTTTCCCAACAACGTAAAAAACAATGTTAAAGCAGCAAAACGTCCAAAGAGGATCCAGACACAGACTCCTCTGCTGAGTCAAGCACTGGAGCAGGCTGCCCAGGGAAGCAGGGGAGTGCCCAGCCCTGGAGGGATTTAACAGACCCGTAGATGTGGCACTTGGGGACATGGTTTAGTGCTGGGCTTTGCAGTGCTGGGTTAATGGACCTGATGATCGTACAGGTCTATTCCAACCCAAAGGATTCTATGATACATGTGTAGACTGGCAACTAGTGAGGTGGAATTTAGTTAAAGCCCTGTTAAGCTTAAGGCTGAAACGAACTTGATAAGGAACTACCACCACCAATACATTGGCACTAGTCCCAGGCAACCACTCTTTTCCCCTCTTTGGTCTGAATAAGGACCTTGCTTTGGAATTAGACAAGAACAAACTACCACAGAAAGTCTGGATAATACCAACTACTTCCAACGCCACATCCCAGTAACCAGCAACGTGAGGCAATGCTGACACCTAGTGCACAGGATCTGGCAGGCACAACCAAAGGCAATAAAACTTATTTTAAATTACTCTAAAGCTGTTAACACGTTTTGCAAAGGCGTTTCAAATGACAAACTGCATCCAAAAATAGCACTAAAGGACAGAAACAGCGTTTCTGCAACTCATTCTTCAAAACTGGAAGTCTCAATCAGTACATTTAACTTCAGAAACTAAAGTCTTGGAGAGTCAAAGGAAGATGCTAACCATGCTGGTTATTTTTTATAGAAATAGTTAGGTCTTAATTGAAGCTTCAAAACATCTTTTAGTCACTTAAATCCTGATATAACTATAAAAATACTTTGTTTTTACAAGTCTCTTCTCGTTTTGGACAGAGCGATATGAGAGACCCCAAAGAAGAGTTTTCAGAGGGCACCATGGCCTTATCTGACAGCTCAGATCTTCCTACTCAGGACATGAAGAGACACACAGACAGACCAGCAAATCAGCAGGGGAAGTTTAAGACCCTCTTTGAAGGTGAAGTTGTTATTTAGTTCAGAAGAGACACGTGACAATGTCCAATGAGGAAATACTGCCCATCCCTAAGACAGACCAGGCCAAGAGCTGTAAACAGGTAACTGGCCCAAAGTGAAAACTTTCAGGAATCAATTCAGCTGGAAAGAACATGAGACATGAAAAGAAAACACTGAACAATTTTTGACAAGTTTATCAGAGTTCCCAAAAGCAATCATTCAGAAAGAACAAGGTGTCAGATTAAAGTTCCCTACTCCAGCAGAAACAAGCTGTTCCAGCTTTTTTTTCCTCTCTCTTTTTTCCACTTATGCTGTTTTTAAAAAGAGCAATAAAAAAAAAATATGGCCGCTGAGTTGAAAAGGGCACAAACACATGATCAGCTAAAAAAGGTTAAAAAAACCCTACCAAAAGCTATTCCTCAAATACGAATACTGCCAGTGTTCACATACCTATGGAAACTAAATTCTTTAAGATGAGAAAAGATAGGGTCAGACTATTTAGGTAGACATGGGCACTCACTAATCACTGGAACAACTATCAGAGAGGCCCCAGATTCCCAGAAAGTTTTATTTTCATCATATCTGAACAAGTTTTTAACATTGTTACTCAACTTGTTGCTTAATGGTTGTCCCCAAAGTTACTCGAGTTGCAGGAAACTGGTTTTTTCATCACCACAAAGACAGAAGACTTGAATTTTCCCTGAGCACAGTTATGTGTTGCCATGCAGGAATTTAAAAGGAAAAGAAAATTCAAAAAAGGAGAAAAAGCCACAGAGGTACTCCAAGTAATTAATCCTGAGAAAAGTGCAGCAGGCATTCTGCAG
This sequence comes from Scytalopus superciliaris, assembly GCA_013400415.1. Taxonomy (NCBI): domain Eukaryota; kingdom Metazoa; phylum Chordata; class Aves; order Passeriformes; family Rhinocryptidae; genus Scytalopus; species Scytalopus superciliaris. The sequence continues at coordinate 830,411 of VXBX01006278.1, read as the reverse complement.
GGCAGGAGTGGAGAATTCACAAACATCTTGCCCGACCTTACAGATTTATAAATCTTGATGCCCATGAAGTGTCTGCAAAACAGCCAGCACCTGAAGTACAGCACCTTTTCCACCTGGTTGATTTTCATTTCACTGTCACAGCAAACCCAGTTACAGTTGCACCTGGAAAGGCTGGAGTTCACTATCCCAGCAATGGAGCCAGTTGTTCACAGCCTTGTTTCGAGACAGGCTTTCAAGAAGGCAGCTTTTTATTTGGTTTTTAATTTTTCCTTACTGCATTAAAATTTTATAACCTCACTTTCTTGGTAATTACATTTTACAATTTACTCCTCATAACTGGATGCAAAGTTAAGTCTTATTACCCTGCAGCTCATCAGAAAATACCAATTACATAATATTACTGGACTGAGCAGGAGATTGAATTTATGGACAGAAACTAAGTTTTCCTGTTTATGAGTCTTATACTTCTTATCCTGTGAGGAGTTTTTGCTGCTGTTGAATACTGTCCTACAGCTTGTTTCCCTCAGCTATCACAGGATGACTCCTCCTCTGAGTTACTCCAAATTATAAAATAATTATTATTTGCTTCCATGCTATATATAGGCAATCTTGAAGAGCTGTAAAAATAATTCCCAGTCATACCTCTCTTTATGGAAAAATACATTCCCCAGACCTGAAAATATTATCTTACTCGTATTTCACATAATAAAGCCAAGTTGCTTCCCAGTCTGTGCTGGTTTAGGCTGTCCTGGTAGGTTTATTGGCAAACTTTGATCAGGGCATGTGTTTCCTGCTGCCAAGTTTTGTGCTTGTGTATTATTTGCAATACTTATCAGCTATTGAAGTGACTTGGATACTTTGCCATCCACTAGGTCTGATTTCCTCCCTCTCATATAAAGTGGAAGTTGCAACATCAGTGTGTCAAGGAGGAGAAGAGGGGATTCTCTCCAGAAGAAAAACCATTATAACAACAACACTGGAGTTTGCAGGCCATGAGAGTAACAGCACCAAAACAAGAAGAGAAAAATACTGCCCCAGCAGCTTCCAGGAAAGGTGCAAAGCTGCCAGCAAAGGACAGATTACAGAATGAAAGAGAAGGCCCTTGCCACTACAAGGATTACAGCAGTTAAGGTACTCTGTAACAAAATTGATGAGTTTTATGATAGCTTATCAATTAATTCATTTATCATTTATGTTGAGTTAGAAAATTGAACCCAGAGAAACGATCCTCTGCAAATGAAAGTAAGTATTCTACCTCCCTCATAAATCTGCTGTCCCCATCTGGGTTTAACAAGCTCAATGGTGTGGACTTGCACTGCTCATCTTACTGAGATGGAACAGCAGAAACCAAAACAAGTGAGACATCTGACTGCTCTTGATTAGTTCTTCAACCACTGCAGGCTCTCTGTAACCAGTGACACCAAGCTTGAGACACTGAGCAGGTGTTACTCTTGTTGTGTGGTGGCACTGAGCACTTTTCCCACAGTTTTGGGTACTCATTTTCTCCCCTGAATTTCTTTCTGATTTGTCTTAATTAAGCCTCTGCACTGCACAAAAAAAAAAAAAAAAATTAAATTGATTATCAACACCAATCAGACCCTTCAGCTGACTCTGCAACAGACCATTCCTGATTTGCTCACAGTTTCATTGCATGAGATGCAATCAAGAAAATTAAACAAATGCACTGCATATCAGTCCCAAGAAGCTGTTTTTCCCTGGTGCATCACAAAAGAACAACAGGGGGATTTTTTTTCTCCTTCACAACGAAAAACAACTATTAGTCTTTAATCTCAAACTAAACCCTCATGTTTTCAGATGAACTCTGAATACATTTTAAACCAGACTCACAGATGTGAAAACCCTCAGGAGCCAGGTCCTAGTGAGAAGGAAGGTAGAGATACAGAAAATAAACTGAGTCTCCTGAATCTAAGTAACTTTCAGTACATTCTGTAAAATGAGAAAAGTAACTGGACTTTCCACACCAACCTGACGAAGGTTGATATAAACTGCATTTTGCAGAAACTCAGAGGCTTCCATGCTCCTCTTCTGTATTGCAAGGACTCTCACTGCCTTCACACAAGCTTCCAGTTCAATCACACCAGCGTTCTTGTACTTGGAGAGGGAGAAAATGAAAATAATATTGAAGTATTGCACCTGTTAGATTTTATAAGCATTTCTGATCAGCACATAAATCAGCTGTCACATCTTCCAAACCCAGCAATTTCTTAATGCTAATGACTACACTGTTAAATTATCAACATATGCCCAAGTGAAAATTAAGGTGCCAACTAAAATGTTATTATGCAAAACAATCGTTTTCAGCCTCTTCACTCACTTCTCTTATTCTGACACACAGCACAGCCTCAGTCAGAGTTCAGATGAGGAGAAAAGCTGGGAATATTAGTACCATTTTGGATAGGCTCATATATATGGTGGGTGTGGGTGGTGTGCCTGCAAATAAATTCTACCCTCACAGTGCAATAGGTGTGTAAGCAAAAATATTTTTATTACTGTACCAGTTTTCTCTTTAGTTAAAACAGATTCACTGATGACAAGAGAATTACAAACACTCTGAGTGTTCCAGCACCTGTTCACAAATCTTTTGTAAATGCTGTTCAGTTGTTTATCTTGCTCAGGGAAGGCAGGAGACAATGTGCATTGATCTTCCTGAGCTCAGACAACAGGCAACTTTCCACACAAACAAGCAGATCTGGTTGTTTCCTCAAACAACACTGATACTGGACACTTGAGCTGGCCTGTCTCCTGCTGCAGTCAGACTGTTCAGGGATTTAGCATGTTTGAAAACTAACAGGGGAAAGAAATCCCCTAACAAAATGCAGTTTATCTACCAAAGCAGTTACAGATTCCTCTCTTGTGCATTTGTATCAGCAGAAGGAAATCACTGGAGATTGAATCCATCTTGGAAGTGCTACAAAAGTTTCTTCAGCTCAGTGGTAACATAACAAATAAGTAGAAAGTGCTGCTTCCTCAGCAGTAGAGCAAGGAGTTACTCTGTAGGTCTTGAACACACACAAGGGAACTGTGCTTGTCTTGAAGCCATGTATCAGTCACCACACAAAGCTCTTTGGTATTTGCAAGTGCAGCTGCAGTGAAGCACAGTTATTGCTTGCTGAGACCATAATGTATATTATTATAATCAAAATTTAAATATCCTGCTCCAAGCCCAACAAAGTCCAATAATTTTATACTTCTAAAGAAATCATATTTTTTCCAGATGAACAAGGTACCCTTAAGGTAACATTAAAAAGCTGAATGCACCCTTAAGAAATACTGTTTTATTGATGGATTCAAATTTATCTGGCACTATTCCCAAAACTATCACCTTTCATTGCTCCTGACCATAAATTAACTCATGAACACAATTATCCTGTTTCATTTGGAGAGCCTGCTTTCAACACTGACATGGAAATGCCCATTATATTCACACAGCTTAGTCTAAAGACCCTTCTATATCAAACAAGAGAGATATCTGAAATTAAAAAGCAATTCAAGCACAAGTAACTCCACTGCAAGACATGAATCTTATCTTCAGTGTTGATGTGGACACTGAGCCACTGCTGTCACAGCATAAAATAGCTCCTTTTTCTTTTCATGTTACGAATGCAGACATTAAGCTCCCTTACCATCTTAGGCTCCGAGCACTTGCATGAAAACCTAAAAATTGCTCCAGGTGAGCTGGAAACTGTTTTACAAAGTTCACTGCACATGCTTTAGAAGATCCTCCAAAACCAAAGCCACGGAGTTTCAGTGAAGTCTCTTACAAATAAGCAGGATTACCTTGCCATAGTAAGAAATGGCTTCTTTATATTTATCTATGATGTCTTCAGGGCTCAGGCAGTTCTTGGCACGTCCTATCTCTGCACTGGTATCTGCATTTATACCGTTGGAAGTCAGAGCACCTGCAACAGAACAGGGTAAGAAATGAGCACAAGGACTTCTAGAAAGTGCTAAATACCTACAGATAAATCTAGGATGGGCTGAAGGTTTGGCAAAGAATACACAAAGCCCTACCCTAAAAAGAAACGAGGCTCTACCTAGAAACACTAGTTCTGTTTTATGATGGTACTTCAAACAGTACACAAGAAAAATGGATTCAATCATGAGCCAAAAAAACAGGAAATAATCTTTCACTTAGTAAAAACCAAATATATTCATAATTTTTTGCACTTAACTGAATGTTTAGAATATGAATAAAATTACAGATTGCTAGCATTAGATTATGGCCACATCTGAATATACAACTTTGATCTCTGAACTATTCCTTGTTCTACTTTAAAACTGTATTTCTAAAGCACACCTAAGAAAAAATGCTCAGACAAAAGAGTAAGAAATTTGATTTCTTATAGAAGAAAGAAGGCAAGAGACAGAAAGAGTCTTCACATGCATAAGGATTAAGTGTGAAACATAAGTCAAGGAAATCTGGGGTATTAGAATATGAAAATTTTATTTCTAGAATTTGATTTTATTGAAGAGTTAACATAATAAAAGTGAAAACAGACATCAGAGGTTTGGCAAGGCTCGATATCTTGTTATGTGTCACTTAATCTGTAGGATTATACTGGAATTTTTTTCTTTAGGAGGTTTCTCTACTAAAAGGGCAAGAAAATCTCTGTTTCAGAGCTGGCCCTAACTCTCAGCAGACAGATAAAAAATACTGTGAAAGATACTTTCTGCTCCCTATATATATTTAGAAATATTTAGAAATATGTTATTTTACATGCTCAAACGGTAAAGCAAATTTTTTTATATGTATATCAACCTTATAAATCATACCAAGCACACCTGGAGATTAACAGTGTTTTTATGGAAATGAAAAATGTTTGTTCATGATGCCGAAAGAGCATCATGACACTCCACGTGACCACTCTGGTTTGTCAGTTAAAAAAACTTACAGATCCTCACTACTTGTGGGAAGAAATAACATTGATTGGAATTTCTGGGGACACAACCACAGAACCCCATCATTTATTTCGTGCCAGTCACCCTTCAGTCTCTTTGCTTCCTCCAGATTCGAAGCCAAAAACTGAAGCAACAGGGATCACTGGTTTTTGCAAGTGGCAGTAACTATCTATACAAATGCAAAACATATGCAAGTAATAAAAGAAAATACTTTGGAAACATGCAGGAAAGTAATGTACCTGGATCAATGAGAACTTCTTGTGCCCCTAAAAGGAGGAACAAAAATGATTTTTTTTTCAGCCTTAAATACAGCCAACAAAATAAGTTCTTATAATCTTTTATAACATCAGGCTTGAACAAAAATCATAAGATTTATCGAGATCATCACTGCTATTTTGAAGGACTACCAATTATAACTCAAGTAGTCATCATATGTTAAATCTCATTTTGTTAAAAAATAAATGTGAAACTCCCATAAACTTGCAATGAATTCTTAGACACCTTGAGAAGAATTCCAGAATTTTCAGTGGATAATTTAAAGCTGTATCTTTCCTTCCTTTTTCTTCATTGTTTTAGTTGTCAAATTTCCATCACAGTCCCCTTACTGCATTTTAATACCATGACCTACAGTCCTTAAATCTCCTCGTGGGAGCTCATTTAACCTGCACAATACTCTAGAATAACATTTAGAAGGAATTGTATCCCTTTTAGTTGTCAATAATTTCACTCCACCAAATTTTCTGAATAACTGAGTCATGCCAACCCAACAAGTATTCAAGTTAAAGAGATGCCAAGAGTATTGCAGAGCTGGATTACAGGTATGTAACACCCTGTTGCCCCAAACTTTGGTTAAACATAGCAATAAAACTGTTAATACCAAAGGTTAAGCAGTCAAAAACAATTGTTTTATCAGCGAGACAGGCCCTCCCTTCAGCTGATTTGCTCAGGCTCCAGCCTAGCGAAGCAGAGATTTGGATTTAGATCCAGAAGATACTCCAACACTTCACTCAGGTGTCCTAATTCTGCTTGGGGAAAGAGGAAGGTCAGGCGACAGAACTAAGAGCTCAGGACTTCTAACAAGTAAAACACAGCAGAGAAACCCAAACCAGCCAGTGAGTTCAACATAAGGCAGTCTGAACTCAGATTGTTCAACACACAAATCACACAACTGACAGACCATGGCCAGTCTCCCTGGCCAGCAGGAACTGAGCAACTCAAAATCTGCCTTAACACTGAAGGCTGCTGAGACAAATCCAGGCTTTCAAGGGGACACAGCCTAACCCTGACCTCATACAAACAAAAGGGTTTAGGGACATGAGAAGTCACATGTCCTTAAAACATAGAAGTTCCCTTTTCACAGACTCATAGAATGGTTTGGGTTGGAAATTGCCTTGAAGCTCACCTGGTTCCCACTCTCCTGCCATGGGCAGGGACACCTTCCCCTAGACCAAGTTGCTCCCCATCCAACCTGGCCTTGCACACTTCCAAGGATGGGGAATCCACAGCTTCTCTGGGCAACCTGTGCCAGGGCCTGACCCTCCTCCTCCTAACTTATTTCTTCCTCATGACCAGTCCAAATCTACCCTCCTTCAGTTTAAACCCATTGCCCCTTGTCCTGTCACTATAGACCCTGGTAAAAAGTCTCCCCCAGCCTTTCTCATAAGCCCCTTTCTATACTGAAAGGCCACACCAAGGTCTGCCCAGACCCTTCTCTTCTCCAGGCTGAACACCTCCAGCTCTCCCAGCCTGTCTCCATGGCAGAGGGGCTCCAGCCCTGTTACATCAGAATATATACGGCAATTTTACTTAATAGGGAAAAGAAGGGGAAAAAAACAAAACAAAAAGCCCAAACCCCTTCAACATTGCCCTCTTAAGCTTGTGCTTTATCTTACACAAAGAGAGACAATATTAAAGCTCCTCTTTCCAAAGATATTTCTACATAAAGCAGACCCCAGAACATTTTTTGAGCAGCCTGGTCCTGTGCTGTGGCCAAAAAATGCCAAGCAGTGGAAATAGCATGAGATTCAAGAGAAAGATGTTTCTCTGGGCCAGCACAAAGGCATTACAAAGAAACTCCGTCCTGTGAAGGCTGAACTACGGGCACAAGAAGAGGTGCAATTCCAGGCACATCAGGAAGAAATAAAGGTGATTCTCACATGTCCATGCCTCAAAAATAGGCATGAACGTCAGTTCCAAGTGTGGCATGTCTTGAGCTGCACAGAATTTGGAAACTCCTTTTGATTCTGGGACTTATCCTACAGAAGGAGGCAGTGGAATTTGTTCCCCAGATTAAACACTGTCCTCACAAAAATAATTATAACAAAATAGATTATAAACAAAGGTGCAGTTTGAAAATATTTTAAATGAAAGGCACTGTAGAGTCAAGGAAAGGCAATGAAAAGAAATTTTCAAAAAGTCTTGTAAGAAAAGACATCACAGCAACAGCTGTTTGGCCAGTTTTAGCTCAGCAATTCAGACCTCAAAACACAGAGATCACATGCAGAGTTAGGGAACAATATCTCATGGACCATGGAGTAACATTTTATCTGGAAGGGGTGACAAAAAAACCATAAAAGTAATTTAAAAACACTTGTCATACGAAACTGAAACATTTTCAAAATACAACTACACTGACAAGTTTGCAAACAGGACTTTGAAATATGAGACAACTGATACAGAGAAGCAGCAATGACATACTCAAAATATATTATATTCAATTATTCTGATATCTATGACTTACTTGTTACCTTCTTTGGTAACAAGGAGTACCCATTACAAAGGGATTATTAAATATTCATTGAAAAGTGGATAAAGGTGAATAACTGTGTGAAATTACAATTTAACAGTCAACATAAAATGCACTCAGAGGTCATGGGACCAAATGCACAGATTTTAATTACTAGATATTATATGAAAAATTAATATTCTGTCCTGAAATAAGGTGATTTTACTATCGCAAATATCTGATGTCAACAAACACAGTTTGTAATAAAGGTAACACAAAGCGTTTACTAGATTGTGACTTTGGGAAGAATAAAGATGGGTGGTTGCTTTTTTTTTTTTAAGATGAAGGAATTAATTTTGAATACACTGCACACAAGAAAACGTAACACCAGCACTTAAACCCAGCCTTGTTTCAGTACTGGGTGAGTACGTACATAGAAGCAGCTGTGCTGGGTTAGTCTAAAGGCCTGTGTAGTTTACAAGAATCAATATATTTTAAGTTCCCTACTCCAACCAGCCTCTCATGGAAGCCGTAGGAGCTTTCATGTGATTTCTGTGGTCCTCTGCACAAGCACAAAGGAGCACAGAGAGTATCAGTGACCAGTAACCAAATCAGAGTCAGTCTGGGGGTGAAGCCCATCAAGCTCAGTTACACCAGCACTCTCTGGACCCCCTTACAGACAGGCTGGGGTGTCACTGCCAACAGGGATATGGGGCTTGTTATAGGGAAAGAGCATCTTGGGATTGTACAAGACTTCTTATGGGGCATAAACAAAGATAAGGAAAAGGAGGGATCGAGGCAGTGTAGGGAACAAGCATGAAAGGACAGAGGGGTAAGGGCATATGTGTGTGTGTGTGTGTGTGTGTGTGTGTGTGTGCACGTGTGTGTGTTTAGCTCTAAGCACCAACAACTGGAATGGGGCTCTGGGCCTCAGAGGCCTGTTGGTCCAAGTGCAATCAACTGGTGCACTCCAGTGGCCAGCCCCTGGACAGAGAGACTCAACCCAGCCATGGGATGGCTGGAGAGGGGAGCAGAGCAGGCTCCTGTGCTCCAGGAGTGCTGAGTTCCCTGGCTCTGTGTCTATACACCGTGTGAGCCTGCAGCCTGCTGGGAATGTCTGGAAATGTCTCTGCCTCATGTCTGGCTGGACCTGGGCACACGGCATTGCAGCAGCCTGGTCTCTATCACACTGCCAGATCTGGTAGCTCCTAATGACAAGGAGTTTCTGTGCCATACCTACACACTCCTTTCATTTGCTTCTCCATCTGCTAGCTCTACTTGATGTCCTCCAGTTCTTCTAGTGGAAGAAACTCTGAATCTCTGATCCTTATCCACCCTCTTTCAGAGTGCCCGCTGTATTACAGAGCACTCTCACATTTCCCCTCAGCCATCTCTTTTGCAATCCAAGAGGAAAAGTATACTAAATTTTAAAAATTATATTGGTTTATTGGTATTTAGTTAACCAAATCTATCTATTAAATGTTGACTTTAGAACAGCAAAACACCTCTGAATAAATGTACCCAAATTATTCCTAACACATGCAGTTCTGCCACATCATAGGTACTTGATGAAAACTGTCTATATTTCCTCCAGCAAAATTCAAAGTAATAGACACTACTAACAATCAGGTGAAGAAATCAAAAGCTTTGCAACTCTAGCAAAGCACATGTGTTGACATTAACACCAAAAGAACAGAAAAGTCATTATGTGAAAATCTTAAAAAGAAACACCATTCTCCCCTCCCACCCTCCTCCTCCAGTTTATCCTGTCACGGATATCATTTTAGAGAATTAAGGAACAGGGAGGAAGTTTTCAGGTGTTCAGTGGTGGAAAACTGAATAAAATCAAAATCCCATCCTTACCTGGCCTGTGCCTGTTTCCTGCCTCAGCAGAGAGAGAACCTCCTTGTGCCCTGCGAGATCCAACTTTACCCCCAGTGCCTCCAGGATAGTGATAGATGACGGATGCTGAGCACAACCCCTCAAGAGCAGCTGGAGAGAAAAGGAAAAAGCCAACAGATTAGTAGAGAGACTTGCAAAAAGTGAAGTATCAGGTGGTAAAGTCTATTTATACAAACAAAATATGCCTCAGATTGGAGACCGAGTGACAAAGGCCACAGAGAAGCCTGAGATACTCAATGCCCTTTTCACCTCTGTGTTCATCATCAGACCTCCCAGGTGCCCAGCCCTACTGAAGGTTCTGTAGGAGTAAGAACTTGTCACAGGAGAGGAAGATGGACATTAACAGCCCTTAAACCAATTGGATGCAAATTCACAAAACCAGGTAAGATGCGTCCATTGATGCCAAGGGAGTTGGCCAAGGTGAGACCACTCTCTTATCACCTCCAACAGGTCATGCCCAGTGGGGGAGGTTTCTAATGGCTGGAAAAAGGGAAACATAATCTTCTTTGAGAAGGAAGGACCAGTACAGGCAGATAAACACCAACTCCCTTGAAAGGCTATACAGAAATCCTTCTGGAAGCATATGAAATGAAAGAATGTGTCTGGGAACAGCACACATTGATTTACCAAGGATAAATCAGTCCTTGGCAAAACCTCACTGCCTCCTGTGATGAGATGATTAGCTCAGTGGACAAAGAAACAGCAGTGGATGTTGTTATTTTGACTTTCAGAAGATCTTTAGACACGGCCTCCCATATAATGCTTATAGCCAAATTGGTAATTTTGGGATAGCTGGCCTATAAAGCAGGTGGGAAATCAGCTGGACAGCTGGACTCCAAAGGCTGTGATCAGTACAGAGGCCAAGTGGCTGCCCATGACTAGTGGTGTCCCTCAGGGGGACAGCAGTCACATCTTCATTAACTGGCCAGATGATTGCATAGAGCACTCCCAGAAACTTCCTGGGGGATACCAAATTGGGTGAAACAGCAGGGCAGAGAGAACTTGCTGGAGATACGGACTGATAGGAGCATCATCCCAAAGCAAGTCTGGTGGAAGGCCATCAAAATGCTTGGGGGACTGGAGTTGGTGGCATATGAGGAGACAGATCTGGGCTTTTACAGCCTCAAAGAACAAGAGGCTAAAGGGAGATGTTATTGGTGTCTCTGAACACCCAGTGGGAAGGTACAGAAGAGATGCAGTCAGGTGCTTCTCGAGGTGCAGTGACTACATGAGGGTCAACACAAGTTGACACAGGAAATTCTGTCCTTAATGTAGGCCCAGTTTATGTTTTGCTGTTGGGCTTTTTCAAATTACGACCAGCAAAATGTTAGAACAGGTTGCTCAAGAATTATAGAACTTCCATCCTTAAATATACCTAAAATTCAACTGGACAGGTTCCTAAACAATCTGATTTAACTGGATGTGATATGAGCAGGAAATCAGACTTAGAGTCATTTGGATTGGAAGTGACCTCTGGAGGTCTCTAACTATAATTTGGTAATCCAACAGATAGGCTTTAAAATATGGTCATGCTTTGCACAAAGAGAAAATTTCTCCTTTCCTGCTTGAAGAATCCTGAGCCATTTAAATTTTTGGAATTGTAGAAGGAAAGAAGTGGAAGGTCAAAAGGTGTTGAAGTTTTCATAATACATAACCTACAGAGCCATTGGGAAGATAAATGGATTTTCAAGCAGAATGAGAAAGCTATAACTGGAGACAGTGATTGCCCTGGAAGGGTATAAAAATGAGAAGGAGAAATTGTGCTCAAAGAACACTTGTACACCCAATAAATAATAAAAAGCAGGAATGAGAAAAGAAAAGGATTAAGGATAGGTAGGGAAAAAAAAGTGAATTCTAAGACCTAATATGAAAGGAATTTATGCCAGCGGAAGTTAAACACTTGTGGCTTTGGTAGATGTAAAGTCAAAAATCTTTTCCTAACAGCCCACAGTGGACACCCACAGGAAATATTTTTAAAACACCTGTACAATCCACTGAAGAAAACCCAAATACTTTCCGAAGAATCATTAAAAATTCAGACACATTTTTTTTTAAGTACGTGCTTTACTACAGCAACACACTTTATGTTGCAGGGTTTCTTTCTACTCTTTTTTATTTCAGCTCAATTCCCAACCACACCTGATATTCAGATTTTGATCACCAAAATCACTCCTACTTTTTACAGTATCTAATGAAATCATAACAAACAGTTTGATCCACTTGGGTTTAGCAAGTACTTAGTGATTGACTGTCCCCACTTAATCCTACCTCCGAGCCACAGGAAGTCATTGACGGAGCGCAGCAGCTCCACTGCCATGTGATAATGCACCAAGGAATCCTGCAACATTCCCGCTTGCAGACACAGGTCACCAACGTGTTTCCTCATCCGGCCCTGGCAGCGCTTCTTATAGTGCCTGCAAGACAAAAAGCACAGCTTAATTATCTGTGAGACACATTTCTTTGAGGCAATAAACACCTGAAGTCAATTTTCCTTCCTCCTTAATATAACCGCATGGCATTGGTTTATTTGCTTATTGTTTTGGGGCTGTTGACGCTAAAGAGAAGCATCTCTTCAACCACCAAAAAATGCCCTGTTCTTTGCAGTTGGTTTGAAAAAAGATGAAGAGAGAGTGACTGATTTATATGGATGGATGACAGGATTTGAAAAGAGAAGATATATGAGAGCACATACAATATTCTTACAAAATTTAAATAGAAAAGCAATTGGAACCAGTGTTATTGTTTACAAGAAGAACTGGAAATATCAAAGGAGACAAGAAGTATGTCTCCTATTGCTCGTCTCCATCCAAAAAGCTACAAATAACTCCTATATCAATGTTCCCACTTTTCTGATCTATCACATCATATTCACAATTGATGTGAAAACGCTGACGTTAAATAAAGTTCCATACAACTGCTGTTATTTATCTTTCAGAGTTGTCAGGAAATTGCAGTATTTACCTTTTATTTTTCAACAAGCACGTACTTTAGAGACCTTTTTAAGAAAAAAAAGTGCAAGAAAATTCAAAGTGAAGACCAAAGCTCCCTGCATGAACTATGGATTTGAGTCTGAGCTTTGGGTTATAGAGAAACACCTCCATCAAAAAGTTACTTTGGTCTTGAATCGGTATTGTACAGGAGCGTATAAACTGTTTACAAATCAGGTTTCTCTGCATTCCAGAAAGAAAATAAACGTGTTATATATTGCTTTTAATTCTTTTTTTACAGAAATAGTAGAACTGGAGAATCATTCTTTCCTTACACAGCTATAATTCCTTTCAAAGATGTTCATGCTTCCAATTCCCTGTCTCTACCCTCTCAAGCAATCTCTGTGTTCATGGATAAATTAAATTTCTTACTCTCCCAAATCTGTAGTTTTTAAGTGATTTTCCAGATTTTCTAGACTGCATGTTATTATTGCTCATAAACATGAGTCATACAGCAAAGGAAAAGAGATGATGCCTGACTCCTAAATGAGAACCTGATACCGGAATCACTTCGATCCCACTGCCTCACCAACAGCCCTTCCCAACCTAATTCTGCTGCTGATTAATGCAGATGTCAATACATGCAAAGCTTGAAGGCTTTTATTCACCTAGACATCAATAAACATTACTCATACAAAACACTGTTCTTTCAGAAACTCTGCTTATTTATAGAAAAACAGATAATTTATTCCTGGTGATGAAGAAATTTACTATTAATTATTCAAAGGCTGAATTCACTCCACCTATTTTTAGGCTCTTCAAGGTGGTGCCAAGACAGGATCTGTCTCCCACAGTCCCTCCAAGTCTTTGCTATTCTTCTGGAAAATATTTTATCCCTAATTATAGAGTATGTTTGCACCAAACATGTATAAACTGTGTCTTAACTAGGCACAATTAAGTATAATAAATTCAGTTACTTCACATATGTCCAAAAAGACAAAAGGCAAAGATTACACTGAAACCAAACCCACTCTCCACAGACGGCAAAACTTAATTTACTTCATATTTCAGAAGTCTCTTTTTTATAAAAAACCCCTCATATCTACAACATTGGGTCCTTAAAATCCTGTCCAAGTAACTCTGTTTCTTCAGTGCATGCTGGGGTGCAAATTTAATGTGAAAAAATAATACATGCATAAATACATCAGCATAAAATTATTATTATCATTATTCATTTTAATACCTAGCTAGTTTTGCTTCAGAGTTTCTCCTGAAAAACCTGGTCACAAAGCTGAAAGTGAGAAGCTTACAGATATCTTCAGATTTCTTATTTATTAAAACACTGTTTAAATATTTTGGCTCTCTACTGCTCAACCCTAATCTATTTGAGGACAGGAAGTCCATGTAATAAATTAACAGCTACTTCCTCTAGGATAAGATGACAACCTTTTTCTAGGTCAGTTCCTTGTAACGCCCTACTGCCAAAGCTGTTCCTACTTATTTTTCCTCTGCAAGTTCATTTTAGACATTAAATTTCAAAGACACACCACAAACCCCTTCCTGGGCGTGATGCACTCAGACACATCTCCAAGGAAAGCAGTGCCACATCATGCAGGACCACCCGTGGGATACTCCAGAGTGCCAGCCACCCAAACTCCTCTTCGGGAGTTCTTTGCCCCAATTAAACATCCAGCTGGCTACATAACTAGTTTAAAATCTTTCTCTCTAATTTCAGTTGTGTTAAATTGGTACCAAACACACTCTTTGTATTCAGAGTAATAACCACTATCATGACCATCAGTGACCACTGCTGCTGCTTCAAACTGGAGACCAAGAAACCTGCCCCTCAGGGGGAAAAGCACTGCTCGATCCCATTGCTACTTCTGCCTCATCTGCTATATAGGAAATGTGCTTTAATCCTTCATCCCCAGCTCTTTTCTAGCATCCCAGGACAATTTTAAGGAAAATTCAGAGCAACAGTACTATATTTCATGGCAGAACTTATCTTCATCCAGCAACAGCTTTGAAGGAATTTCTGGATCCTCAAAATTTGGCTGAATTTACGAACAAGAAACATGCAAAAATGAATTTTCAAAAGTATACTCATGCAAAATGCTTCAACAAAAGCTTCCACCAAATTCTATTAATTCCAGTTAGCATGCACAGCTATAGCTACCACCAATCATAACATTACCCAGACTTAAAAGACACAGCTACAGCATTGGATCGACTGCCAGAACTTTCGAATTTGGAAACCAAACACAGGCAGCAACAGCTTCATGGCTTTGGAGTTTAAAAAATAAAGCAAATTCCAGAGGCCAGCAGCCGCCTAAGCAAACTACGGGTGTCCTACAAAAAAATTCAGCATTGCTACCAAATATAATTGCCAAATGCGCCAAAAGGGGTCAGCTGCAGTAGTGAGGCTCCAGGCAGCAATTATTTTTGTGTGTGGTGAAAAATAAAGATAAAAAGCAACACTAAAATATGCAATGGAGGCGGAGTGAGGTGGCAGGACATGGAAAAAAGCTAACTATTTTCAAATATACACAATCACAGCCTACCTTTTTAGACCCAACAACAAACTCACAGGGCAGTATATGAGAGAAGAGGGGAAAAAAAATAAAGAAAGGAACAAAACAAAAATTAGAAAGACAGAGAACAGAAAGAAAATTAACAGCCACGTACACATACTGAGATCATCAGCTTTGATAAATCAATGACCAAACCCCACCTACAGCACTGTGCAGAGAAAGACGTCTACAAAGAGCCCTATGTCCTCATCACTCTGTGGTATTAACTGGTGCCTCATTAAATGGGTGCCAGTATTAAAAGAGAGGAAACATAAGACAAACTGATGTAAAAACATTAAAATGAGCTTATCCAAGTAGATTTACAATCATACATAAGTATATTTAATTTTTTAGCTGAAAAGAGAAATAAAATAGAAAACTTTAAAAAAAAATTGTATTTCTTGCACATAAGTTTCCTAATTTTCAGTTTGAAGGACCTTAGTATGGTCATGAGAATGTGTATTTCCAGTCTTTTCCATCCATCTCCTGTCCTTTACAAATAACTATCAAGTGCAACTCATTTCAGAAACTTTTTCAGTAGCCCTGTGATATTTTACCCATTTTACAGCTGAGAAACAAAGAGAAAAATCAACAGGTTTGCCAAGATCACCTCTTGGCTGTGCTCTAGGAATTAAACCAAGGTCAGACTCCCAGTCCTACAAATTCTGTTCAACAGGACAAACCTTCTTCAAGTTTTTAGGACTTAATGCCACTATTTTTCATACATGAAGTTCTCTGCCACCTAAAAAATTCTTCTACACACTTAACATATTGAGTTTACATAAATTGTCATCTCAGGAGCAGTTCTGGGCATGTGTCTGTTCTGCTCCTTAAACAAGCAACTCGCAAAAGACAAAGATTATCCCCACTTTTTTTCAAGAATCTGAAATCTTTATCTTATTTGAAATGCAGCATAATAACCCATCTTCCTCATTTATGAACTCTGCATCTGAAGAGAAGCCACTCGTGGTGCAATTATTATGCAACCAAGCTAATGAAAGTCCCACTATATTAGTCCTGATCATCTCATAAGTATTAACTTTAATATTTGACAATAAATTACTGGCAGAAAAGTCTCTTGTAAGATTCAAATAATGGTCAGTAGTTTTAATTGGGCTTCAAATCACATGATCACCATTACTATCACCCATGTAAATTCTTAACATGTTTTCCCTCAATGCACCAACCCAGTTCAGTAGCTCCAGGTTACAGCTGGACTCCACAGCTACACACTGAAATTTAACTTCAATTTTAGAAGTTACAGGAAAAGATATGTTTATTTAGCCTAAGTAGGCATCCACAACTACAGGAAGAAAGACATATATTCTCTGTTACAAGCACAGACAGTGCCTTTTCTTTCAACTATTCAATATAGAAATTTGTGCCTTTCAAGTAATCGGTTGCACACTGACTGGGAGGTCAGGATACATAGTATAAAAACATTTAAAAAAATAAAAAAGGACAGAAGGTGTATAACAAAGAGTAAGGGGACCTTTCTTTGCCCTTAAGCCTTTAGAAATTTCCACCTGTTCTAGAAAAAGCTGATTCATTTGCCTCACTATCATCATCATGTGGGGTTTTCTTCATTCTGTAAGCTGATTACACTGACAGACTCAAAACCAACAAAGTAGCAAAAGTGGTACAAGATGTTCTCACACCCATTTCCTACATTCAGACAACATTTAGCCCTCCCTGAACAGAAATATGCACCATATCTTGTAAAGGAGAAACTGATCTCCATTGAGAAGGTCTCTCCTAGCCCTGGATCTCCCTGGGATGATGAATGCTTTCCCTAAATTAGGGAATCTGTTGCTGCAGGAGGGAATGTACTAGAACAAAATCCTGTTATTGCAGCCCAAGGAATAAAATGAAAGTAACAAAAACCTCACAGTAACAAAACTGTATATAGCACCAGTTCCCATCCAAAGCCAAATGCTTGAAAATCTAAGTTATTTTAATAAACTGATGTTAGTTCAACCGTGTTTCATGGACCTGAGTTTCTGCTTTAGAACACAGAGGCAGAGATCCATCATGCTACGTGAAAGGTGCCTAGAAAGGTCCCTGTGCAGAGCAGCTATAAATAGATTTTCATTCAGCTTTCACATGATATGTGTGTATATATCCCAAGTTTTAAAATAATTAAAAGTACTAACTCCACAGCAAAATAAAGCTGGAGAACTTTCTTACTACTGAACTGAAGGGTTAGAATATTTAACACCTACTCTTCGAGCAGTGCAGTGACCATTCCAAGTATATCCATTGATCCAGAGTTACTGAAAAGCTGCTTGGTATTCAAACCTCCCAGCAAGGGTGTGTGCAGAGCTGAACCAGTGATTAACTCTGGATAAACCCACATGTTTACACAGCCAGGGTCACACATCTTCCATTCTGCAAAGAACTGAAGCGTCCCACTAGATCTGTTTGAGCTCAGTGCAACAGCATAAAATATCTCCTTGGGTATGTGTGGATACACACCCTGCTGTTACCTGAGCCCCTCACCAGTTCAGAACTTCACAGGAAAAATTTACCCACCAGCTACAGCCACTGCTCAGAATAAGTCATTTAACTGAGAAACTGATTTCCAGGGTATGCCTTTTAGAAGACACCATTGAACAGCATAATTCATTCTGATTTGGAGATTCTTGGCCAAAAAGTGTCATTTTCTTAGCTAACTGGACCAGGAAATGTTGATGACATTCAATGAAAATTCATTCAAACTGAGTAATATAAATCAAGACTCTAAAAAGGTTTGTCTAGTCTATAAAACTTTATCGCCCACATACAAAAATCAGTAACATAATAATTTATATTGATAATGAAAATTGAATGGTTCAGGGACAAACCAGGGAACAACTCTGAGCAACAAGTCAGTGCCAGTTCAACTGCTCACCAAGAGGAGCAGGACACAAAGGTACTGGTGGTCCTTCAGGCAACCAGAGACAATTTAACAGAGGGCTTCAGACTTACTACAAACTTGGAATGCTTTCTTCCAGTTTCCAAGGCCAGGACTAACTATGCAGGCAGAGCTGACTAATGTGACCCAAAGGCTTCACAAACCTGCCTGGACACTTCTGAGCATTTACACTAAGTAATAACCACTGCTGGCATCCCTCCTAGTGCAAGACATGGGAACAACACTGTGGCCGTGCACACTTTGTATTTTGATAGGGACTCCACACCTTTGTCTTTGCAGGACAAAAAGTGGTTGCTTGGATTTGACTGCAAACTGATTTTGCACCTGCCTGTAGCTGGCAAACCAGAGCTACTAATTCTTGCACAAGAACTACGTAACGCTCACATCTGAGAGCTGAGTATGCAAATGAGGAGCAAGGAAAGATGTGGGGGTAAAAAAAACCAAACAAAACAAAACTCTTAACATATACAAAACCAAAGAGAAAGTTGTAGCAAACAAGTAGCAAAACAAGACAGGTCAAGAACAACAAATAATTGAATTAAAAAAAGAAAGACAGAGAAAGATGTTGGGCTTAGTCACCAAAATAAATTCTTTCATAGGAAATCATTCTTTCATACGATGAAAAAGCAGACAGAGGCTTAGGGGGGAAAATACAATAAGTGTGATTAGTCAAATACTACTTCACATAATACAAAATTATTTTCATCAATGTTAATTGAATTTTTTTATTAATACTGTGTATCTATAAACTTTATCTACAAGCTTTCCAGAAAAAAGTCTCATTACAGCAGAATCTGTCAAACTGTTCCTGTGACTTCTTCCTCCTATTTGATTAGCCTCATGAATTAAATATATATATAAAACAAGCTCAGAACATCAAATATGGTGAGACTACAAATTAAATTCCCTTGAACTACAGCAGACAGACACAGTGAGATCTGGGCACAACCCTTCTTTTAACGAGGTGCACTTTGTCCTTTCTAAGAGGCTTATCCTGAAGGCTGGCAAGATGTTTTTTTTCAAGACCTGAGAGCTGACAAAAGTAGCTGCTTACCTACTGTCGGTGTCCAGACCTACAAAATCCTTCTTCTCAAAAGGAACACAGAGGAGTGGGATCTTGTCTCCAGACTTATCAGTGGCTCTGTCAAGGCGCTTCGACTCCAACACTATGAAGAGGGACTCAATGAAATCCTCTATTCTCTTCTCCACGGTTTCACACTCATCATAACTGGGATAAAATGCCACATCCGTGCGGGGCTGCTCGGCAATCTCTCCTTGAAGCCCAAAGACAAACAACCGGGAATCATAGAGAGTAGAACCATACATCTCCTTCTGAACGTGGAATTTTTCAAAAGTCTGAGGCCACTCCTTTGCAGAAGAACAGTCTGTAATAGTTATGAGCCCCACGACCTTCCGGTGTGTCTGAAAATCCCCCCACTCGTTGTTCTCCGGGGGGTAGTGGTGCCTGTACCGGATGTACAGCACACGCTGCGAGTCGCGCACATTGACCTGACTCACAGCTGAAATCCGCTTGTAGATCCTGAAAAAGCTCTCTTCAGGTACAATGCCAATGGGCTGAACCACGACCAGGAGGGTCTGATGATCCTCAGCACACTGCATGTAGTCAGGAACACTCATTTTGCATCAACTGCAGGCTAGTGAAAGAAAAGCACATATTATTTTTCAACGTTCAGAGTGCATGGGGCTGCTGAAGCAAACCAGGACTTTGATGTTAAACAGTTTTGCATCCCAAATATATGTGCTACAATACTAACATTTGTGTCATCGTTTTACTAAATCTTCACCCGTGCAGCCTACTGCCAACATTACACTGTGCACAAGGAGTGCTCTCAGTCACCCATCAAACAAAAATCTGTACATTAGGTTTTTCCAGCTCACACATGGGGCAGCAGAATCTCTACCACAGTCAGAGAGCAGAAGCACCAGCTCAGATGATCCTGTCAGGCTCTCCAGTCCCATGTCCTTGGGGAAATACAGAAAACTGTGTGGGGTGAGATGTGAACAGACACCAGATCAGCATGACCCAACTTTACACAGCTGTCAGTGCTCACACATGGCCAGGGAGAGGAAAAACAAGGCCAGAATATTATTTTTGAGAAAAAAGTGATGTCTGTTTTCTCAAAACGCATGTAGGGAAGGACCAGGCAAGTTTATCTGCTATTATATTTAAGTATTTAGAATTCCTTCTCCCCGAGCTCTCTAAAACTGGTGACTGCACTGCAGCTGGGTCTTAAATGAGGACATGCACTGCTGAGCCCTCTGGTCTCTGAGCCCTCCTGGACCACACGGATTCCTTGGTCAATTTCAGCTCCAAAGCACGCCCTGAAATGTACACATGACCAACACCCACAAACAAACCAACCAAACCTCCACAAAAATAAACAAACAGACACACGGCACAGCCCAGCTTTGGACTGGCTTTACAAGCAGGAGGAAGATCCGAGTCTGGGAGAACAGGTGGCACAGGAGCAGGGGGACACTCACAGCCGGACAGGGGGACATTCACTCACTCACAGCCAGGACAGGGGGACATGCACTCACTCACAGCCAGGACAGGGGGACA
>VXBX01006278.1:771414-797753 GCA_013400415.1 Scytalopus superciliaris | reverse complement strand
TTTTTTTTTTTTTTTTGGTTTTTTGGATGTAAATTGAAGCGTTAAAACCACAATCCTCCTTCAGGCAGAGATTTGCTGGCAGGGGGAGGGAGCAGAGTATGTTTGACAACAAGGACAGCAAAAAGCTGGGATTTGGGAAAGCCTGTTGGGCGCTGACTGCCAGAGGAACGCCGAGCCCCGGGCAGGCAGTGCCTGGAGGGGCATCACAGTGCAGAGCCACAGGTGCCCCCTGCCCCTCGGGTGAGACTCCCTTCACTAACACTGCAGCTGCACAGGAGTGTCCTCCTCGTGCCAGGCAGTATTTCTGCATACTCTGAGAGAAAAATCGGACAAATCCATCATCTTGTTAAGGCTTAGTTTAAAGTGGCAGATGCTCCCCTAGCAGATACACACGGGGCGGGGTGGGGGGAACTACACACACCTCGTGGCTGGAGAACGTACAGCAACACCTACAGCCCAACTGGGAACTCCTGCAGCGCTGGGGATGCACCTGGAACTCAGCTGAGGGTCTTTCTGGGGCTGTTTCTGCATTCCAAGTGCTACTCTTGCCCCACCAGCACTACGCTGTTCGTATCCAAGCACAAGACAGTTCAAGGCAGATACAACACACACACACTGACTAAACACACATTTAGTACCACTTGAAACGACCTTAACATCATAACTTTTCCTTTTTCCAAAAAAAATAGCAAACTTTAAATGGTCATTAAAAGCATTTTGATTCAAGGAAGCATTTACAATTCGAGACTTCTGAATTGGTTTTTGGTTCTTTTTCAGTTATTTTATAAAACATAATAAAATTTTGAAACTATTAAACAGAAGACTAAAACCCTAACAGATGTCAGTTAAATCTGCAATGTACCAAAATTAAAGCAAAGGAAAAAAAAAATGGATTTAATGAATACATTCTGTTTTCCATCTCACCCTCCTGAGACTGAGTTAACCACTTCACGGCACAGAAATTGGGGCTGGATCTTTACTTAGCAACTTCCCTCAATGTTGAGATTTTTGTGATTGTACAGACTAATAAAATACTGCAAAATCCAGGGAAATTGTGCTTATTATTTCAGCAAAATACTGCCTTTTTATCTTTTATAGACAGCCTATAAACTGTCCCCCTTTCCTTTCACTGTGTGTAAACACACACACACACACACAAATGGATACACGCACACATATATATCTATAAAATCTACTAAACTTTATCCACAAATGACAGAAAGCAAGTGGTAACACTCTTCAGGATAGCACTGAACTTTGCCAGATGTAATTCCTCACTGCACCTCATTGAAAATTTGATTTTCCAAGACACATAATTCCAAAACTTACTCCTTAATGGTTTTCAATGGTTTGAGGTTTCCCCCATCCCCCTTAATTCTTTAAAGTGAAATTACAAAGTTGTCATTTGTAAATGAGATGAGCAATTGAAGGGCTCAGCCATAGTAAGTTCCATGAGGAAATGTATCAGGAATAACAAAATTTGGGTCAATATACCTTTTTTTTTTTAATAGCACAGAAATAGTCACATCTGAGCATCTCACAGTTGATGCAGAATTACCTTTGGTGACATCTAGAAACAAACTCCCTTGCATGTCATGTTGCTACACGAGGAGTGTGATCCAACCCTCAGCACTCAGCCCCAGTCACTGGGATTTTGGGGTGCCCCCAAAGCCCAGCCCAGCCCTGCTCCGAGTCAAGTACATGGCAGGCAAAAATGTGCAATTTTACAGATACTGGCACAAGTGAAGCTTCCTCTATTCATGGATTTAAACCCAGGAAAAGCTGATAAACACAGAAAAGAGCCCACATTTAATTTTTTCTTTCCTGACAGGAAATCTAACCTAACAAAGCAAACACAAACAGCACCAGCCAGGGGATTAGAGACTCCCAAGCCTTGCCTGCTGACCTGTTCACCATTCATGCTTGCCAAGCACACTGAAAACAACCCCATAAAATGGCCAGAAAAGTTTAAATTTAGGTTCTGTGGACAATTCCTAGGCTTGCTCCCAGGTCAGACAGGATGTGCAATCCCTGCTGATGAGCAGAGGCAGCTACTCCAGCAGGTGGTTCAGCTGTGCCTTAAGGATGGGGGGGGAAAATAACAAAACTAAAGCACACAGTACAACAGCACATCCAAAATGTGGGGAAAACACTCAAGTGCAACCTGTGCACTCCTAAGAAGCTCACAGAAAAGAACATGCCCCTTGACACAGACCTGGGCACTCCACAGTCACACAGGGAGGTTTGGTGGAAGAGCAGTCACAGGGAGTTTTAAGAAGCATCTGCTGAGGCAGCACATGGACAAATCCCAAGCAGGGGCTCTTCTGGGGGGTATCGAGGTGGGAGGAAGGAACGGCCTCCCCTCACCTGGTGCTGTGGGGTCACAGCACTGCCATGTGCAAAACCCCCAAAACCAACTCTTGCCAACCTCCTTCCCCTCCAAATGCAGCAATGCCCCTGTCCTGGCTCCAGCCAGGCCCAAAGATCTTGGACACAGAGCACTGAACTCCCTCCTAACGCTGCCCTCTGGGGAAAGGGCCAATGGATGGGTGTGAGGGGAAGCCAGAAGGGAATCCAAGATTTAAACTGTCACCTTAACAAGTGCTTAATTACTTTGCAAGCAAACATGTCCCCACGCTCCTCATCTCATTGTCCCGAGGGAAGGGGTGCCTGGCACTGCTCTTCTCTACAGCCTGACCAGCACCCAGCATGGGGCTCTTCCCCTGCCTCAGTTTCCCAACAATCCCAGGTGTGCAGACCTCGTGTGGGAAGCACACAGCTCCCCTGCCATCAGCCATTCCAGCATCCCTGCACAGTGAAACCCCGCCAGGCCACAGCAGCGATAGTGCCTATGGATCTGTGGTAAGGGATGTAGTGAAATACCTCCTCCAGAGCAGCCACTCACCCTCCCACTTCACACTTCTGGAGGAGCTTCGTTAAATTATGACTGAGAACTGAACCAAAATTGCAGTATTTTACCCCATTCGGTCATTAATGAGCTGGTTTACAATTATTCATTCAGGCAGCCACAAAAACTGCCCTCCAGAAAATGAGAACTTCAGCAATCCTCCCTGCCACAGATGAGCTGCAGTGTCTACACCCAGAGATCAGGAGGAGGACATGACAAGGGAGCACAGAATCCCAGCAAACTCACTTCTGAGAGGCCAAAATGCACAGCACAAAGCCCAGTTACTTCTGAATACAAATAAAACTAAACCCTAACAGTGCTGTGAAACCACAGCAGCACATTGTATACTGTGACAGTACTGCTGGCAGCAGAGTGGCTCGTTCTGGGATGAGGAAGCTGCTTTGGATTCACTGTAAACAAATTCTGATGTATTAACACAGCTTTCCACAGTTTCACTTCAGGTCACTTAAAGCACCTTCAGTCCATATGCACTTATGTCAAGGCTGAGTTTCAGCCAAGACTCTGCAAAGAACTGACACTAAATAGTCACAAGATGAACATACCCGGGTTATGTTTTTTGGTGTTTTGAGGTGGGGGGTTTTTGCCCATTTTAAAGTTTATAATTTTCTGAGTAGGGAATAAAGTATTTTCACTCTTACAGTCTCATGTCAACTTATCTAAAAATACATTAAAAAATAATCCAATACATCATTTTTTTTGCCTCGAATTCAAAATATATTTCAAGCACCTTCATGTCATTTTCAGTGAAAACCTGACACTTTCTGGCCAACAGATAAACAGAAACATTTTTCACTTGGAAACAACAGTAGAGAAACCCAAGTGAACGGAGAGGTTACAGAGGGAGCTGAGTTGGAAGGGACCCACAGGGACCAGGGAATCCAACTCTTAAGTGACTGGCCCACACAGGGATCTTGGCTGCTTAGTGGTAGGTTCACTTAAATTAGATTATCTGGGAAGGAATACAGGAGGTAGCCTTGGACTGCATCTGCTTCATAAATAAGTGTCACAAACCCATTTCTGTAGTGATTTGGCCAAGGAATTACATTCATGTCAACACTTCAGGCAAAGAAATATCTCTGACAGGGCAACTGGAACACCAAGTGGGATCAAACAGACCCCGTGCCACGCCAGGCACACACAGCTCCCCCTCAGAAATGCATCTTTCCAGTCATTAACCCTCAAGAACATGCTGGTTTGCATCCTAACGCTGGACAACGGGGCTGGAGTTGGGGTATGTCCTGTTCCTGAGGGATACGGAAGCAGAAGGCAATTGCTGATGGATGGGAGAACAACAGACAACCAGAGCCAACACTGTTCCTCAGCTCAGAGCACCACAACACCTCCAATCCCACAGCCATGGGGGGACACACAGCAAGACACTGTAACTTGGATCCCAAATCCCTGTTCCTCCACTAATTCTGCCACATACACACGTTCTGCTTCTGTGACACAAGAGTCAGATGCTGGAATAAGCAAGGAAAACCTGTGGCAGCTCCAGCTGATAATCCAGGTATGAATGCCATCAGTCATCTCACTGGTACCAAAACTGGCACGTGAACGTTGCACAGAGAGCAAGCACACTTGGAGCTTCCAAACTGCACCTTTGTGGCATGGGAGAAATGTGCACAGAAATGTTTTAAAAACTCAGACAAACCCTAAATATTTCCACTGTAATAAAGCACCTGTGCCCTTCTTGAACTGATACCATAATGCACACAAGGTATAAAAACACTTAACACCAAAGCTCTTATCTCAACACTGGCAGTATTCTGGAAAACAGAACAAGGAATGGTATCCCCGGAATTTCAGTATTTGCTGTACAGAGCACTATTTACAGTATTTTCAAACAGCTACAGCAGATGCAAAACAAAGTCTTACAGTAAAAAGGGAGTTTAAAAAAAAAAACCAAAAAAAAAAATCAGTGCAATTACCTTCTACTTGAAGTTTTCCTTGCAAAAGACAACGTGCGTGCATCAAGAAGCATGTTACCAAATGGATATAAAAGTAAAAAACAAAGGACTGCCCTGCTTTAGGAACGGGGAAAGCCACACTAGCAGGACACACACAAAGGGATGCTATGGCAGGAGAAGAGTATTAAAAAGCAGGAAAACAAGTGATTTTAAACACACTGGTCTTGAGTGTGAAAAATACTTGAGAACTCTTTTACATTCGTTTCTTTAATGTGTAAAAGTACTCTTAAAAAAGAAGTCTCTTATGGTTATTTATGACCCCCAGAGATGCTTATTTGACTGAGTCAGGAGCCAGTGTGTTCACCTCATTAACCTCCAAAGGCCCCAGTCCTGCATTCCCAGCTCGGGCAGTCCTGACTAAGCCAACCTGCAGAACCAATCTGTCCTCAGTGCCGAAGATCAACACCTGCCTCAAAAAGGAACAATCCACAAGCACACTAAAAACCCTGCAACAATCCACTGAGCTTGGCTGAGGGATGTTAACACAGACCTTCCTCCTGGCCTTGCTCTCGGTTACATTTTGGATTCGTGGGCATGAGGAAAGTTTGGGTTCCAACAGGTGAGCCCGTGTTTGAGGGACCTGCTGCTGCAGCAAAGCAAAGAGCACTGGCAGCGACCACACAGCCATCAGACCACAACCTTCTGCTTCATCGAGGGCCTTTGGGCTTTTGGACAAGTAACAAAAAACCTTAAAAGCATCTTAGAAACTTCAGCCTTTTCAGAATATAACTTGGGCATGCAAAACTCCAAACTCCTCAACCTAAATTTAAATTTCAAAATTCTTGTGGAAATAACTCATAAAAATGTTCCAACAAGAACAAGACTATTAAAACAGACAAAGGCTGCACAAGTTATTGGTAGAGGCAGAATTAAAGCTAAACCTTCACAACCTTTTTGCTTTTACAATCAGGGAACGCTGCCTGGGGGCCTGGATGAAGATCAGAAGTACTTGTTACGGATTTTAAAAGCATTTATTATGGATTTCTTGTTTTAAATATAAGTTTCCTTAAATTTTCCACATTGGCCCCAGTGGCTTAAGAAAGAAGAGCTTTCCCTAAAACCAGGGGTAAACAGCAAACTCACCCAAACCTGCCAGATCTAGAAACCAGGGGATCAATGTGCCAAAGCTCCTGGGACAGGAAAGATCATTGATTGTAATTCACGAAGTCAAATACTCAAAACCAAACCGAGCCAAAAGAAGGAGCTCTGGTAAAACAAGTGATCTCACGCTGTACATCAGTACACACACACACACACACACACACACACACACACACACACTAAAGTGTTAAATTGCATAGGGCTGTCTTAAATGCCAACTCACATAAAGGCAGAGACAGATCCACCCACTTCCAGCGTTTCCCAAGAGGACATTTTCTCCTAGGGATCAAACTCAGCTGTTTCCTGGGTGCTGGAACAGATGGAGTGGACACTATTCTATCCAGCCACTGGAGCAGAAATTTCCACCACCAAGCATACCTTGTTATTGCATTAGATTTTGCACATAATGAGGGGGGGGAAAAAAAAAAAGGGACAACTTTTAAGTATTTTACGTCTGCTGATAGCACTTGTCATCTCCCCAGGGGAGCATTTTGCACTTGCTGATGCTGGTTTTTGGGGGGTTGTGCAGTGGGAGTCACAGGACTGGAAAACAACCCAAAAGCCTGGGGGTGACACACGTTTGGTTATTGCTGCCCTGAGCTGCACAGGGACTCCAGTGGTTACAGCTGTGACTGCTACACCAGGAACCCGGGTGACACTGACCCTTCTTGAGCTTGGTTTGACCTGAGACGTTGCTGTTCTACACCAGACACGTGGGAGGTAAGGAAAAAAAACAACAGTAAGATTGTAGGTGTTTGAAGTGGGTTTTCTTCACAGGGGGACATTCTTGAATATGTACTTTATATTAAAAATACTCCCAAAAAGAGGGCTGCTGGACTGCCAGCAGGCTGAACTTTTCAAAGTATATACTTAATCGGTACTTTTTTAGAAAAATGCTTTAAACTACTCACTAATTCATCACTGGTGGGAGGGGAAAGGAGGGAGACATCAAGGCATAAAGAATTAGCAGTATTAGAGGCTTAGAAAGATCTGTAAAAGTGTCCTGAAATGCATATAACCATCCCAAGTTCTTCATACTTAGGGAAGGAAAGCTACACAAAATTTCTGCTCATTCCAAGAGGATACATGGACAACAGCTACCCTCAGATTAAGGGTCTGCCTAAAACTCCTTTTCTCACAAAAACATCCTAAATAGGATGCAGTAAGTCACACAGTCTGCTTCAGAAATGAGATTTGAGGTCAAGACAGATCCTGTCCTCCTCGCCCCACCTGAACAAGTCATTTATCCCAGATCTGCATGGAAAGAGGGGGATGAATTTCACATCCAAGAGGTCTCTGCATAACAGACAGCAAGGTAAACTAAATGGTGTCTTAAAATGGATGATCTTTTTCCTATTTGTAAAGAACAATTCATATAAAAAATAATTCTTATATAAAACTCTGCCAAATTAAAATCTTCACTGAAATAGGAAACCTCTCAAGGAAACACAAGGAAGTGCAACACACCCACCATGAGAAGGTTCTGCAGTTTAGGGGTGCTTGGGGGGAGGTAGGTACAACCTGGCTGGGACACAGCAAGACACACAATGCTACCTAAGCTTGGCTTAAAATTTGCTTAAATCTCAATTTATATAACTATGACCAAGAAGACACTCTGCCCCAGCAGCCTAATCACCAAATCAGAATAATACAAATACAAAGAGTCCATTAATAGTTTTTACATTTCACCTAAAAAAAACACCAACAACCAACACACTGCTACAAGGTGAAGATCTGGACTTGCACAAAATTATGTACCTAAAAGTCTTTATGCAGCAAAGGCTGGGCATTTTCTAGCTTATCCAACAACAGCTGTTTGCAGTGGATCTGCTCTATGGCCCAGAGCACTGTGTGGGTTAAAGCTACTCGCCCGTCCCAGTGGCCAGAGGTAAAAGTATCCAACACACAGACTGAGCAGCTGCTCAGAGAAAAAGGAACAGACAAAGCAAAACTCAGTCACTGGAAGAGAATGGAAGTTTTCAAACCTGCCTCTTAAGCACGTTATTTCAGTTTTCCTATGGAAAAACAAACAAGATCAAGTCAGCATAAACAAGTTTCCTGGGTTTTTCCATTTCCTCCTAAACCTGCTTGTGGCATTGTAATTAGTGCAATGGTTTACAAGTGTGTTATGGTTTTTATGAATCCAGTGTGCAAACTAACAGAGCATCTGTCTAGTAATTAACAGCTGTAATTAATGCTTCTCCTAAGAGAATGGCAAAACTCTCCCCTTTCCTACGGACCTTATGCATAATGAGGAGAGTTTCACCTCCCTCCCTACGTAAACTTCAATTTCCTAAGATTCATCTTTACTGCATAGATTCTCTGACTTCTGTCTAACTTGCAGCGAGCCACGCTCCCCTGCTGGAGCTCCTGCTTCACCAATATCCGACACATAAATAAAACACCACTGTTTTGTGCTTGAGTGAACGGAGGATGTTGGTCTTGTGTGCGTCTCTGAACCGCAGAGGTAAAACCTGCTGTGCTGTGTGCACGTTTGAAAAGCCTTTCTGCAAATCCCAAGCTACAACAGACACTGTTTTTATCTCTGACCTCTCACCACCTCGATTGCATATTTTTGCATTTGAAGAGTAATGTCCCCACGAGAAGGTTTTTTACTTTCTAAATTCAAAGCATTCTTGATATGTTAACAGAAGTATAATGAGCACTCCTTAGTAAATAAAAATAAATAATAGCATCTAGTCTATCACATTAATACTGTGAAACATATATAAAATTTACATTAACTCAAACTACAGTGAAAAAGGATTGTACTGTATTTATCACCACAGACCCGTATTCTTTAGAGACTTTGGAAAGTAAGTGTCACAGTCCTGTATGACAAATCCTAAAGTTAGCTGTCAGTATGATTTTAAAAAAATCTTTACAAGTTTTTTTTTTTTTTTCAATGGCACATTTTCATTTGCCAATCTAACTGGAGCTATTAAAAGCTTAGGTACAGGTTTATTCTTTTTTTTTTTTTTTTTTTAAATTCATCTTTAGTCTATGAAAAACATTTTCAAATGCAGCACAATAAAAAACATTCAAGAACAAGCTTCAGAAAATACATTTGCCCTTAGACACACAGAGAATAATCTTTATAAGACAGTTGAAAACCAGAATTTTGTCACTCTTATTTTGAAAATAAAAATTTTGTAAATTCATCTAGAACAATCAAGGCTTCATAAATAGTCAAAAAATGCTTTGCTTTGTATTAAAAGCTAATTCACAGCATTTTAGCCCATCAATGAATTAGATCTTTCCAAATTATTAAAAGCAACTCAATGAATAGCAAACTGAATGAGAAGTTTTGTGGGTTGGGTTGTTGGTTTTTTTTTCTTCCCTAAGCCCTGAGATTGCAGCTCTTGATTTAATTATAAAATATGGGTCTGTTTTATACCAAGCAGCTTAGAGATTTTTTTTGGCAAACCACATTTCCAACAATAGTGGGGTTTGGTACAAGAACACAGTTTGTAATCAAGTCTGAAATTCTGGACGGAAGGCT
Source organism: Scytalopus superciliaris (assembly GCA_013400415.1). NCBI lineage: Eukaryota > Metazoa > Chordata > Aves > Passeriformes > Rhinocryptidae > Scytalopus > Scytalopus superciliaris. Next base: position 788,251 of record VXBX01006278.1, on the reverse strand, counting down.
TCCTTGCAAATGGGAAAGAAAGGAATTAGGATGTGTCACTCATTGCTGGCTGTCCCTGGAGCTGGGGTTGGTCTAAGTGCAGCTGGTCTCGTGTGAATCCAACTCTGCCTCGTACGGAGTCGCTAAACATTAAAACATGTCAAGCAAAGTACATGGTGCGCAGCGTGTCCTGGTGAACTTGAACTGCCTTAGCAAGTGCCTGGTGGTCTCTGCCATTGCTCTGACCAGAAGTGTGGCTTCCTTCAGCACTGAAAGAGAGAGGAGGGGGGAAAACAAAACACAACAGGTTGGGGGGAGAGAAACCCTGTTTAATCTGCCTCTCCTTGCACAGTGTTTGTATCGTTTGTTTCTTCTGAACAGAATGGTCAAAAGTTAATCCCCCTTAAAGGACCACTGAGGTCTGGAACAGAAAACAGCACATGCAGGAGAATCTTCCTTTTTCAGCAAGATAACTCAGCGGCAACACCAAATTTCCCCTCAAACTGCCGAGGATACCACTGATCCCAGACTTAGCAAGCCCACTGCCTTCCTGCTTCCTCTGAAATCCCGCAAGAATTCCAAACTCTGAACTCACCTATCGTGTTCTTTATCCACCAGATGGTACCTGGCTCTGAAGGCCACCAGGTGTGCGTAATACGCTGGGGCAGGGATGGAGACAGAGCGGGTGCAGCGTACGTACGTATGACACAGCTGGTAGGTGAGGATCTGCAGCTCATCCGAGGAGAAACGATTGTCATCCCACAGGACGTGGTAATGAGAAGGTCTGCTTGTCCCCTGGAGGCACAGGACACACAGGACATCAGCTTTCCAAAAACACCTCCCCGAATTTCCACCCCTGCAGGTGAACTGTGGTGGAACAGCCGCTGCCTCAAAAACCACAGGGAGCAGTTTACAGATTTCAGCAAGTTTTTTGTTTAAGGGGCAAACGACCTCCCTCCTTGCTCCCCATCTAAATAATCCCTTTCCCTTTTTTCACAGGATTGTGGTTTCTAGAATTTCATTCCTGTTAATGAAATAAACGGTTGTATTGAAATGGCACTTTCATCTTGACAAAAAGCCATCAGATGTTTTGCCTAAAGCCGCTTTAACAGCTAAAAAGTTCCCATCCCACCCTAAACGCTTTACCTGGATCCCAGCATGACTACACAGGTAAAAGTCAAACTCTGATGGGTGGGTGATTTTTGTGTCCACTGTGGTACCAGCTGGAATGTTTCCACTCTTTCCAACCTGTGTGAACAGAAAATGCACACAGTAAGGCATACAGCACAAAGGCTTTTTATCTTTTTAGCTCTATAACAAGGAAAAAAACACAAGAAAAAGATGCATAAAAAGCACAAAGTGAAGGAAGAATGAGCAAAACCGAAATTTTGTTCAAGTGAAAATCTGGAGTGTCTCTACTATGGAGGAAAAAATAAAGACAAGCTGCAACACCTTCTTAGATATCTAAAAATATTAGGTTTGTTTCCTTAATAATGTCAAAAGGTGTTTCTGCAACTGATCTGTCAAATTCTTTTCACCTTCCCACTCCAGGTTATTCCTCTGTAACTTCTCCTGTTTATATATCAGAGGGAACCATCCTTAGTTGTCAGACAGGTCGCCTCTTCCCTCAAAAAGTCTTCAAAGCAGAACTAAAAAATACTCTCTTTACTTTCAAACAACTTAACAACTGCAATCACAGCATTTATTAACTTAACAACCACCTTCCTGTCAGCATTAGAAGTTAATAATTACTGCCTTGAAACCTAGTGGGCTTCAAGTGCTCCCACAGAGAAGCCTGACAGACGGAAAAAGAACATGAAAAGCCTTATCTGTGAGCAGAGATTTGCCACTGGGAACTCTCCACTCACAGCAGTAACTCCATCCTGGAGCTGGGGAGTCTCCTCTCCACACACAGAGTACCCAGAATCAGCAGCAAGAGGTAACCTGGCTGCCTGCTGGGCACAGCTGGTCACAGTCACAACGTACCCGTTCGTTTTTATCCGTACAGAAGAGTCTGGTGTGATGCCTTTTCTGCACAACTATAAATGTGATTCCAGGCTGATAATCCTTCTCTAGTTTAATGCAAGCCTCTCTGATGGCCAGCAGCTCGTGGTGCAGCACCTGAAGCACAGACACGGTGAGGTGGGATAAATACAAACCCTTTGATCCTACAGATTATTTATGATGGTCCTTCTTGCACTGTCACTCAGAGATGACAAAGCATTCAGGAGCAAACCTTAATTTTTTCCCTTCATGAGAACCAACTGGGTCAGCAGCTTCCTGAGCCAGGCTAGAGCTGCTTCCATATTTGTTCAGCTCCAAGCATTAGGCTCAGACTAATAAGCTGCATGTCAGAATCTTTTTAACTGCCAAATAGAAATGAACATTTAATTAGGCTGTTAATGTAGATGTAGACTAATTATTTTTCAGACTAGCACAAGGCATACAATCCAGAATTGCTCAGCTTCTCTCTCCCAGCTTTGTGAAGTCCCATGCAGGGCTACAGGTATCAATAAAAGGGAAAGTAGAATAAACAAAAAAGCAATTATTTGGAATTTGAGTTAATTACACATTAAAAATTCAGTGAAAACCAGTGATAAGTTAAAAAAAACCCCAAAACCAGTATTATTTTATCAACTCAAGTTTACCAAGGGACCTTGACTCTCTTCCCCTTGGATTTAGAGAAGTTGACTAAATTCTGTATCTTTTAATTTACACACAAAAATACTGGAAAGTGCGTGTAAGTATCTTTAAAATATACAGAAAAATATTTCCTAAAATACAATACAACAAAGTACCTGATGAGTTTTATCAGTAATAAATTAAAAGTGACAGTGTGAAAATACAGCATTTATTAATCCTGGTTTAAAAAGTAGGAAAATTAGCTTACATTTGATTTTTCTTTACTGCCCAAATTCTACGTGATACAGTCTGACTAATATATATTGGTTACGTCACAGATGTGGAACATAACTCGAGTGCTAAAACTATACTTCATAACTTTGTAAAGGGAATTATTTTATAGAGTGGAAAAGCATTTTAAAAACCACATGAAAAATACAGAAACACTTCTCATGCCCTGCTTAGCTGGAACCCGTCACGCCAATCACACAAAGCTACATTACTACCAGAAAGCTGCAGAATCAGAATTTCAGAAGGAAGAATGTCACCTGTTGGAACTGCCCCTCAGAAACGCCGTCCCTGTAGAAGATGATACGAGTTGGTTTGAACCTCGTTGACTTGTAGAACTGGATGAGCAGCTCCCTGACCATGGCAGCCAAATCCTGGATGATCTCCTGGCGGTGCTGCTGGACCCGAACAGTGGCACAGTAGCGGTTGGGATGAGCGTCCATGCTTCCCACAACCTGGGCAAAAATGTTTAGTGTCAACCCAAAAAGCACTTTATTATTAAAGGTATTTCGTAAGAAGACTGCGTTGTCTTTTTAACAGTATCTTGCAAACTGAGGGCTTGACCTGGCAAAGATGTAGTTGAAATCAAAATAGGCTTGGAAAGAGTTTGGGAGTTTTGCCTGCCTATGGAAATACACCCTGCTGAAAGGGAAAACTTACTTTAAATCTAGAAGACTAATTTCCCATTTGCACCTACATACACCTAAACCAAATCAAATACAATTTGGAGCACTGATATCACGACACCGTTGATTTAGTTCAGACTGCAGTACAGGAATTTGAACTCTGGGAGACCAAGTCTCCTTTTGGGACACTGTGGGTAAGTCCATCAAACTGAAATGGTTGGGCACCACAGAAGTATCCACACTGTTCACCAAAGGACCAGATTTGTGTGTATGAAACACCAACCTTCATATATTGTAAAAGTGGCATGGGGCTTAAACAGACAAAATAATCCAAATTCCGTATGTTGGAAGTCAGAACCAAGCACATCTCCACATGGTTTTCCCTGGACACACAGGTGTGATAACTTTTTTAAGCAGGTATTTGTTTATTTGGCACATCCCATCACCAAAGACCTTCCTTATTAACTAATCCAGAGCAGCCACTGCAGTGTTTGGCAATGTCCTGTATTCAGGAGCACATTTCCAAGAGATTACTGCACATTTTGTCTTGTCAGGAAGCCTGAGTCCCCAGAAACCACAAGTGAGCAAGCCTAGTTCCCTATCAGCAATGAAGAAATTCTTAACATTTCTTACTGCTGAAGAAGCAGATTTCAACATGCACCAGCTCTTTACAGGCTGCTGATAAATATCAGCTCCCAGGAAACTCCTCTGTGTATCAGCAGCTCAGGCATTTTACAAGCTAATACCCCCATTTAAGTAATTAGCAGCAGAGCAAGCTCTCTCAAGTTTCATTAGATTCCTGCAGAAAAATAATTTATAATACTATAATGAGGCAATCAGAAGCAATGGACCACAAAAGAACTGAAAGCAATAAACTGCATTAGAGCTGAGCAGCAGGAGAGAGCTGGGGATAAAGATCAGGACACAATTTACTCACTGCAGCAATGGAAGGCTTTTTCCCATCTCCAGCTGGTGGGTGAGTTACATCTGCACCAAGGAATATGACAGGCTGTTGGAATACTGGGGGTCTGGCAAAGAGAAAGGAAATTTGTAACAGCAGCAAGATTTCTGCTTAATAAAGTACATCAAAACTCAAATAAGCAGCACTCTGTACTCCTGCAGTCAATTCATCAACAACTAGCACTCGATCAGAGTTGGTCACTTGTCCTGTGGCAGTAATTAGAAATCCTGATTAAGGTTCTCATACTAAATACTTGGGCAGATTTTTAAAGCATAGCTAATTGCTGCTCTTAATTAAAAATTAGTTTAAAAATATATCTTTTCTTTTTTTTCTTTAGCTTGGAGAATTGCAGCCTTTATTAACCAGACCACAGAAAACAATAGAAGTTGACCCCTTCACATCATAATGGCATCTGAGAAAATTAAGGGACTGTGCACATACACAGATGCTATGAACAAAAACATTTTTCTGTGTTGATAAAGATGTATAAAAACTGTGACTATTAAAATGATTATTTTACAAGTAGGGTTTTTTTAAAAACCGTATTTCAAAGTTTTAAACAAACCTTTAAGTTATTAATCCAGTGCCCTAGTAGAACACAAAAACATTACAATGCCAATTTTAAGCTTCAACTCAATTCCTTAATAAAACAATTTTAAATAGGAAATCTCAAGCCACCAGGGTTTTTTTGTGTGTATGTGGGTGTGTGGGGGAATGGTTACATAGTTAGGGAGAAAGATTAAGCTGTTTGCAGACCTTTTCTAAAAGAAATGGAAAGGTAATTATAACAATATAATTTACAATGCCAGTTCTATTCCCATTTCCTCAGCCAAGAGAAAATATTAATGAGCATGTTCTGTTTTAAATAGCTCAAAACCTGCACTTTTCCAGAATGCCAAGGTGTGGTGTGTAGTTGTGCCATTTTCCCCCTTCATTTAACTCCATTTTCATGAAAAACAAACCCAAAACCCAACAAAAGCCCCACCACAGTGCCTTTTTGAAACACACACTCTGTGAGACCATGATTTGAGTTGCTTTAACAGGAGGCTCCAACAAACACATTATCCAGGCTGAGTCTGCTGAGTTCACAGTCAGAATTTAACAAGATACACAGATAGACATCCTTTCTGATCATGTGCTCTTTTTCTTCTTCCCCAAGTAATTGTTGGATTATTTTTCAGCAGCTGCCTCCTGACCAGCCTAAATACTCTTAAGTGAAAATGTGCTTATCAGTGCAGAACAGAATGTTGATTTCTCTGAACCAGGCTCCCAGGAATGATGAGCTCCCTCTGCAACTTGGAAATGCAATGATTGTAAAAATGCCCTTTTTACTGATGTGGAAACCCAGCTGTTCATTTTGATTGAAGTAACCTTACATATCTTTGCATTAGGCTTCTCTATCCTACCCAGATAAGAAAAAGCAACCTGTATTTTGTCCATTCTTCCACTGGAATTTCTTGTCTCTGATTTTTCAATAAAAAAGGTGAGAACTTTCAATTTGAGAACATGTGCTTTAAGATGTTAACAGGAGGGTTCCTCCTTTTTTACAAATAGCATTTGCTTCACTCCCTCTCTACACACAGGACTTCAGTGACACATCAGATGTGGAATTCAGTAGTAGCAAGACAACTTCACTGAATTATAGTCACAGTGTAATTAAAACTCATCAATGTAATAATAGTAAGAAAGAGAAAGTTAAACTGGACCTGGAAACCAGCTGAGTTTTCTGCTCCCAGCTTTTGGTTCTTTAAATGTCTGTGTAAGTTAAGACATACAACAAAACCAATTTTGATCACAAACTATAAAGGAAAAGGCACTATTGACTGTTCCAGAGGGTCTCTGCATGTTTCTGAAAACAAACAGAGTATTACAAATTTTTCATTGCAGTGACAGTTGGGTACTTGAACGGTCAGATCATGACAGCAATATTTTTATTACAGATTTCAACAGAAGCAAGTATTCCTCTCTGCTCTGGGGAGCCCAACTTCTGCAGGACTATTTATTAGAAGCCAGAAGAGAGTTTGTCTGAAGAGTCACTTAAGCTGCAGGGCTACGACTGCAGATAAAAGCACCCAGTTATCTCAGCATGACGCACATTCTCTTTACAATACAATACCCTCTTCCTCTCTGAAGGATGCCTTACCTTCCCTGTGGCAGCAGAATGTTATTTACGCCTCCTAATTTGACATTTATTTTCAAGCAAAGGTTAGACAGAGTTTGTGGTGTTGTTCTTTGGACGTTTTTCATCTGCACACACTGCGTGGCCATTCCCAGCACGGTGTCGCCGACGCGCTTCACCTCGGCTGCACGACAGGGGAAACCCAAAAAAAGGATTGCAAATTGCAGCTCAGACCATGTAGCAGACATGAATTCAGTGACAATAAACTACACCTGCAGTTTTAGCAAAGGGGTCATCAAACTTAAAGGACCAAGACAAAACTTAACCCCAGTCCAACCCAGGCTCCAGTGAACTTCCCTCAACTCCTGCACTGCTCCACCTTCACAGTAACTGGGGCTTAAATACAGTAACTAAAGGCACTGTTGGCTTATATTAACTAGGAATTTTTTAATTAATTGCTGTTTTAGAATTATAGTGTTATATCATCACCTTTGGCTAACGATGTGGGTAACAATATCAGGATGATGAGCAATTGTTTCATTATTAAACACTGGACTAGTAACACAACCCTAACAGTAACGTGCTGAGTAACATTCAGCCCACCAGTTCCTCAGTTCCCCACTGTAAGTTTATCACTTGCATAGAAAGTGGCCAGTTCAGCAAAGGATCACCCATAAAATCTCCAAAAAACCTCATTAAGTACTGTGCAGTTCCAAAGGTTAAACCAAATCCTATTGTTTACAACAACACTGAGACTTCAAGGCTTTAGGAGAGAAGGGAACAAATTCAGGCTCCAAGACTGGCTCAGAGAAGATGCAACTCCCACTCTGGTAACAAGAGAGGGAGAAGAGCAGGGTGGGAAGAGGAGAAAAGACAAGACCACGGAGATAGGAAGTGCAGGGTATGGAAGAGAACAGGGAGAAAATAAGGAGAGATGATTAGAGGGGGCAGAAATAACTGCAATTAAAGATAATGACAAGGAAAGCAGATGAGAGCAGTACCACATCCTCTCAGTGGTTAAGTAAAGGAAAGAGTTCCCTTTTAATGCCAAGAAGGAAAAGTGAAAATACCATTTTGCACTGAATTTCTACTGAACAGATTAGAGATGAGCCACTTCCTTTTTAAGGCTGAATTCAAGGGGGTGGGGAAGGGGAAAGGTACTCCTTCCTTAAAGTTCCTTGTTTAATCTCTCTTTTCATCTTGTATGAGATAATAGTAAATTTATAAAATTATTTTGTGCTATATTAAATTGACAAGGGATGGGATAAACCAAATCTGCAGCTGCTTTATAGATCTGAGCCATTAGAGAAGAGAGTCCATGAAGCCATGGGAGAAAAATAGTGGGTGCTGCTCCAGGTAGGCAAGGTAAGTGAAAAAGGAGGGATGCAGGACAGGAAAACAAGCAGTCTTGCCTACAGGAAGAGTTGGTTCAAACCAAAATGCATGGTTCATCTAAAAGCCATCATATTAAAACCTGTGTGGGTGTGCAATATGTAAAATGCACTGATTGTCCCTCTGTTTCCAAAAAACACTTTAGCTTGCTGGGTTTTCACTTTCCATGCATCTGTATCCTCTCAATCAGAGTTAAAAATTTGAAATAATAGGAAAAATAGACAGAAATCTTCTCCTTCACTCAACATTTCTGAGTTCAAGAAGCATTTGGACAATGGTCTGGGGCACACGGTGTGATTCCTGGGAATGGTCCTGTGAAAGGCCAGGAGACTGGACTTGATGACCCTTGTGGGTCCCTCCCAACTCAGCATATTCTGTGATTTTTTTGCCAAAGGGTGATGGTGTGAGTAAGTAAAGGTGTCCCCAAAGCTGAGCAGTTCTTGATGTCATTACTTCTTCAATCACTTGAAATTTCCAGCATTCAAGTTATAGTAAGAATATTTTCACCCACTGCATATCAGTTTCATCAATCTCACCAAAGCTTTCTCACCCACAACCTGCATGTCAAATGTAACCAGCAGGAAGAATGTGGAAAAGGGAATTAAAAGCATTAAAAAAAAACCCTAATGAAAACAATTAGGCCTTAATATGAAACATCATGCAGCACAAGAAGAATAAAATTAATTTATAGCCCATTCCCTAAATGGAATTTATATAGTTAAACCAGCGTTAAACCCCTCTCATTTGGATACTTCCCAAAAACCACATGAAATTGTGACTGAAACACACAACTTCCACTTACTGACCATAGACTGGTGTTTTTCCTGGCAGAATCACCACGACAAGCTGCAGCCCAGTGTAAGTGTTCTTGAGGTGCCTGAACATGGGCTCCACGCTGTCGGCTCCCTGCGCGTATTTACAGAAGCACGGCTGCCCCTGGATTGGCATTCCAGCATCTCTGGAAATCTTCCTCAGTTGTTCTGTAAAGGACCTGAGGGCATGCAAATAAATACATCAGATTCTCAGGTAGTAAAACTCGGCTTGATTTTTGTTCTTGTTTTTAAAGGAACAGACCAAAAAGCTGGGAATTTACACCAAGGGCATCTTTAATTGACGGTGTCTGTGTCATGGAAAGACAGGAAATATGCTGTATGAATAACACCATTAATAAAAACCTCATTTCCAAAGCAAATTCCTCATTTCGTCTTTCTGCAGGAGATACAGTGTATATTACTTTTTTCAAAAACACTGCAACAATGACATTTTGGATAGCCTGCTCTAACTTAATTCCATCTGGTACTACCACTACAGAAAGGGCTGGAGTTCCTTCTTCTTGGTGAGGAAAACAACCAAGAGAAGTCACCAGCAGCTGTCTCAGTTCTAACATCAATACTAATGGATAAGAAAACCTTGCTAGATACCAGAGAAAAGGTGTATCCTGGAGGTGAAGACAAACCTTCTCCAAGGATGGTGCAAATATAAGTCACCCTTTGATGGAATTGGTCAGAAACAGAGACAATCTAAGTTTTTCAGAGGCTTCCATCAGTGAACCTTTTTAGCTCACTGATAAAAAAGCCCCTTTTTATTATGTTGGAGTGGGTGCCCCCACAGATATCTGAAGAGCTGCTTGTCTTCACCAAAGGGTGCCACCCACTGAAAGGGTGTGAAGATTTAGTTTCTCCAAACCCACTGTTAACTTGCATGAATCATAACTGTGTGTGAGCTCCAGCCCTGCAGCCTGGGGCTCCCTGCAGAAAATGGGCACACTAAATGTTTCCACAGGATAAACAGGCATTTGCCAGTGTAGCAGTCAGTGGCAGAACATCTCCCCATCCCTGGAAGTGTCCAAGGCTGGACAGGGCTTGGAGCAACCTGGATTAGTGGAAGGTGTCCCTGCCCAGGGCAGGGGGTGGAACGAGACGATCTTTGAGGTCCGTTCCAACCCAAACCATTCTGTGATTTTAACATTCAAGACTAAAACAGCTCAGGTTTTGAGCCTTCAGAAGTCTGTCTGGAAGTATGGAGCCTAAGAGGCAATGTTCCCTTCAGGATGACTACGAAGACTTTTAGGGAGTTTGAAGGTATTTGCTCTGTGACTGATTCGTAGCAGTCGAGTTCCAACTTGCTCACAAGAGCACACAAGATGCAACTGGATGCAGCAATATTCCTTGCATAGAGGAATGTCCTCTCATGGATAAGGACAAACTCCATCTAAGCCATCAAATAATTTCATTTTGGCTCACTATGTTGAAGAATTCTGCCTATTTCTCAAAACTGAATCACTTCACTTATGCAGCATTTCCACGGGAAGAAACAGCATGAAAGGGAAAATTCCCTGGCAGCCTCGTTCATGCCATGTGCCTGGAGAGAACAAGTCCCTCCCTTACACAATGGGCAGTATAAAGTAAGATTCCCACCGTTTGCTCATCACTTGTCAGGGAAAAATTTCCAAGGTATTTGGCAAATCATCTGAAGGAACCCTGTTATGGCAATACTGTGGGTATGAGCAATCACTGTCTCGCATTCACCTCACAAAGAGCAGCTGAGTCACCTGCCAGGGCAGCTCCAGAAGCTGCACTTGTCCATGCATGAAGGGAAAGCAACTGCGTGTGAAGGAAGGAGCCAGATATCCACCCAGGCCTGCACTTTCCCTGATCCAAGATGGGAGATGCCACTTTTAACAACACTCTCTCAACAATCATGTTCCATCCAAAGATAAAGAAAACAAATCTGAAAGTTTCGCTTAAGTGCTCAAAGTAAACAAAACAACTAGTCCTACTCATCTGGCAATTACAGCAATTTGCACATTCCAGGAACTCTAAAGGGGAAAAAGTTTTAGCCAGAAATTGGATTGCTTTTTAATTTTCCTTTTACGTAAGTTCTGCACAAATAAAGCTGTTCCAACCAGGAAGAGAAACCTGAGAGAACATATGTCAGCTTTCACTCTTGACAAACACCCATCATTACATATTTTCAGTCACCTTAAACTCTGTCCTAAGGCCTCAATGGTCAGGAACCTGCCATAGGACATAAATGGCTTTTGCTAGGTCTGATTTGGAGGAATTCCTGATGCTGGCACTGAAATCATACTGTCATCATTCAAAACACAAAGAGACAGAACTTCAAAAGCACTGTTAAAGATGTGCTGCCATATGTTAAACCATTTAACAAAATACATAGTCTAAATGAGTAAGTGAAATCATGACACTTCCACCCATAACAAATACTAAAATCAGGCTCTTACAAAACACACTTACTTAAGATGAACTTCAGTGCACTGGCGCTGGGGAGCAAAGCACGCGATGGCCCAAACCTTTATTTCAATCCCAGTGTGAAATTGCTTATTCCTCATGTCCCAGACTCCTTGAACTGGTGTAGCAATTGCTTTATTCTGCAAATGGAAGGGGGAAAAAAAAAAAAGGCTAAAATACTAATTTAAACTTGATTTATGCTAAACAAAAATGAGTTTTGCTTCTAATTCTCTCCAACTGGCAGGTTGATTTACGCGCTCAGGTCCTTCTCTCTCCTGTACAAATATCCATCCTGTCTTATAACCATCATTATCAGTTTAGCAAGACAGCTTGTTAACAAGTGAAAAATGAAGCTCATACTATTCATTTTTATTGTTGATCGCTTCCTGTGGTTGTATAAATCAGCAGCAGGTAGAATTAAATATGGAGATAAGTCAGATCCATGCTTGGCATGGAACGTTAACAGGAACCTGTATTTCTATAGTGACTTTTCAACTGCTCAATGAACTTTCCAAGAGGGATCTAATTTATGTCCCACAAATATTTTGTGCATCACTAAGTACTGGCAAATAGTGACTCACAGAATATCCTGAGTTGGAAGGGACTCACAAGGATCATCCAGTCCAACTCCTGGCCCCACACAGGACAGCCCCAAGAATCCCCACCATGTGCCTGAGAGCACTGTCCAAACACTCCCTGAACTCTGACAGACCTGGTGCTGTGACCACTGCCCTGGGGAGCCTGTCCAGTGCCCAGCCACCCTTCTCTGAGTTTACACAAACATATTTTTAACCCACCCTTTGCTTTCAAAAATAAGGAGACAGCTGAGGGACATGCAAAATGGCCATTGCATTTAAGGACTTCGAGAATCTGAATGTAAATTCTAAACGTTACCTCCATAACAACTTGATCCCACTGCATCCAACTTAATTTAAAGCAACCACATCACAGAGGTTCTCTCAGCTGGAGCTGGAAGCCCTCAGAGATGTACACAGACATACCCTGCCTCCATAGAGGATTGAGGGAGGCTGGAGGACTCTGCCAGTCACATCTGTCATTTCATCCTTGACCATGATTCCAAACTCCCGAACGTAAGGGTCGGTGTTGAAACTCGCACTCCGCATCTGGAATTATAAATATTCATAAAACCCGAGCTCATCACCTGTGTGCAGGGCAGAGCACAAGCAGTACCTGCCAAGGGTAGGCAAAATTAACTCCATCACTTTTCCTGACTCACGTTTGACACAACACTCACCAACTTGCTGATCTCCTCTTGCCGGTCCGGTGCTGATCTGGCAGTGGCTCGAATCATAGTGGAAGTTTGATTGTCAGTGAGTTTCTTTATGCATCTTTGTCCTGCCACTATGTTGCACACCTAAAACATCCCCACAGAAAGGAAATTAAGAAACAAAAGGCAACCATCTTTTGGTTCTTTGCTGTGCTACAGACTTTCTCAAGTTGCCCACTCAAAAAAACATGGTCAACCTTTGAAACTTCCTCCCTCTGACCCCCTCCCCCCAGTCCCAGAACAGAGTATGATCCATGAGTTTACTTGCCTCCAGAGGAAGGTACGTGTGTTTCTGCTCCTGTCCAACTTGTAAACATGGAAGGTGAGGATAGCGTAGAACTAACTTATGCCTGTCCTTAAAATACTGAGCTACAGTGCACTCAACTGTTTGTCCATTCTCCTGCTGAAGTGGGAATCTATTGCAAAGCAAATATGAAAAGAAGCAGTTACTTCATGCAAAATATTTTCCCACAGTTCCCCCATGCACTTCATGGCACAAGTTAAGCTTTATTCAAAGAGCATGAAACAAAGCCCAAACAATGAAACACCAGATTTACATACTGATCAGTTATCTTCTTGTAAAAAGCTGCCATCAGTTTTGTTCCTTATATTAGTCCCTTAAAAATGGGAATCAATACCTGCATATTTAAGTTATCTGCAAATCTCTGGCTAGTGATTAAAAAGAAACATTTTTTTCCGGAGGAAAAATAGATTGGCAATAAGCAAGATTTGAAAGCTGATCCCAACTGGCATTACTCTTCTACTCGAAAGTTTTGAGAAACATCAGGCTACAAACAGGACACCCTGTTCTCCCAGTGTTGAAGAAATACAGAAAAGAAAAAAACCCACCAAAAAACTCCCCAGATTAAAAATTAAGTGAATGGTTCAAATGCCATGACGTTAATTATGGTACAAAACAGAAGAAAAAGAACTGGGAAAGTTCTCTGAGATATATTTTAAGGGTATCAAGCAAAGAAAAGCATCATTTTTCAAGACAACTCTGACAGTAAGGCAGGCAAGGTATTTTTCCAGCTTGAGATCAAACGTGCTTAAAGAGCAGCAAAACACTTTACGTTTGGTGACTTGCTGGTCGTCTGGTGACGTTGCACACTCTGTATTTCCTTTTCATTTGTCCACAGTGTGTTATCTCCACCTTTAGACCTAAAAATTGGAAAACACGTATCACCATTTCTTCAAAATCAAGGTGTCAGCCCAAAAACTGCTACACAAGACCACTCACTTAAAACAGTGCAGTAAAGCCATTCACTATTTAGCACCTAAAAGTATCCCAGACAGAACTCAAAAAGCAATTTATAGATTTTTATTGAATTTAGAAGTTTTAAAAATCAGAAACCCTGAGCTTCAGCCAAAGTCCAACCCAGAGCTTTAGAGACAGGATGAAATCCCAAAGCCCCAAGAGTTCAGAGATGACGCTGAACACATTCTGCGAATTCCAGTTTGGTACCTCTAAGGAATCCAGGATGGGGAAAGGACAGAAAGGGCACACAACCTCCTTGAAACAAAAAACCTTGTTTATACTTTCTGTCTAAACATACAATGTCTGTGAGACCTCCAACTACTGCAGACAGCCCTGGACTAATAAACTGTGAGTGGGGAAGGGAAAACACCCAAACAGTCTCTAGGAGCCCTTGGGAATGAGGCCACGGTGAAGCAACTCTGTGCCTGTTGTTTTTTTCAGAATATTTACAATCAATACAAACTCAGGATTTATTTATACTTTTCTTGCTAGCCTCTAGTTGGGCAAAAATAATTCCATGTGTATTATGTGGAAACAAGAAAGGAAGGTGCAGGATAGATTTATGGAGTTTGTTTTTCTTTTTTAACTTGCTTTCTTTCTCCCAAGAATATGAGGAAAGAAGGATCTCCATTTTCCCGAAGAAACCCTGAGTGAACAAAACCAGTAAGATTTCTTCCTCCTGTACTCTCTGATTCCATCACTATACACTAGAATAACTGTCATTTACTAACAGGACAGTGTATGTATGAAATACTCCTAAGTATGCAAAACTACATTGTTAATTATTAGTAAAATCTGGAATATAAAAGTCTTGGTATCAGTAACTGGAGTTGGAATTGCACTTTTGAGTGGAGCTGGAATATGAAAATCCCAATGACAGCAATTGGAAAAACTGAAGATTAAGTAATTAAAAAAAACCACGAAATCCCAGTCTTTGTAAACATTTAGAAATTACCACATTAGGAACTGAATTATCTTTGTTATGGAACTGGGATTGGCACTACTGATACATTTCAGAAGTGAAAAATATTAAACATCTGTCTCCCAATACAGTGACTCCTACAGAAAGCATTTTGTACATGTAATGGTAACATATCAGACAGAATAAAGCGTCTTTATATGATTTATTTATTTATTACCTTTTATTTCTTTGGTAAACTTAACCCTTTGGGAATCTGTCAGAGGTTTTTGTTGTTCTTCAATACTTTTGAAGTCCAGAACTTCGCATACAAACTCAATCACTGGCTGTGCTTTGTAAAACGCAGTTGCAGACACTGCAGATAAAACATTAATGGTGTGTTACAATAACACACAGGAAATTTTTAAGAAATCCAACAAACAGAACTGAAATTTTGCCTTTCTATTAAAGAGAAGGAAGAAACAAGAAATCACTTTGTAGTACCTACCATCAATATTTAACATCATTTTCCATAATGAAGGTCTGACTGACTGATGGAACCCAAACCAAACTTCTCTGCCACCACCCAAAGGATTTGAACAGCCCTCTGATGCTGTAAAAAAAGATCGGCCCACAGGAGTATACCTGCAACAAAGCAAATAAATGCACATCAGAAACCCAAAGCAAAAATGGCAATAAAGCCATAACTAATGCAAACTCCTATTCACAAAGGCACAGAAATGTCAGAGATTCAAATTACCAAAAATCTGAGATTCCTGGCAGGACTCAGGTTACACCTCTGAAAATCCAGCTTGTCACAGTCAGAAACTGGCTACTGCTCAAGTTTGTTTAGTTTTATTTTCAGTATACTTTTACTATATTTACTAATTCAAACAAAAAGCATTAACTACTTTTTATTTGCATTCTATTAAAAATTCAGTTGTGATACACTAAGAAAACAATTGAACATCTCTGCTATTAAAACACCGATGTAATAGTCTCTCCCCTTACTTGTGCATACTCTGAAATACACAGACATTATGTGTGGGTAAACAAATGATCTCATAAATATTTGTGGTACACCTTTTCTCTTGATAATTAAGTACTGCACACTTAATAGCAAACTAATCATATCCGGAGCCAGTATGTTCCTGTGAACAAAGGGATCTGACAGTCTGGGCTGTTTTCTGTGCTGTAAAACCTGATTAAAGTCATTTTACTTTTTTGAATCCTTAACATGAGGATAAAATCAACATACTGTAAGGCTATTTAAAGTCACTTACATAAATTTAACTCATATTCCCTGTTCAGCCCTTCAAAACGTGAAAGTTACATTCTGATTGCATACCATTTGCACAGTGGTCTTAAGTGACTTGTTTCGTGACAGCACAATTAAGCCCAGTATCTCTTGGGTGGGACTGAGAATGTTGTAGATCCCACTTACTTGGAAAATAAAACAGAAATATTCCAGCTTTTCTTTTCTGTAACAATAGCCACATGGGGTGACATTAATGTGCCCCCAGCACTGTATCCTTTACACAGAACTGGCAATAAACATCTGCCCAAGGACACAGAAGAACGAGTTGTTTTCAAACTACCCTTCCACCTCTACCAACCTCTAAGTACTTCCCACCTCGGGAGAGCTTCCTTCTCCAAGACTACAGGGAAAAGAGGGAGATGGCAGGGCATCCCTGAGCTGAGAGCACACAACAGGCAGCCAGACCAGGGGAGAAAGTGTCCAGGCTGGAGGCTCCTAATCCCATCAGATGAGCAGGAAAGCACCATGTTGCCTCTTGCCTGAGCCTGTCACTTGCTGTGGTTGAGCTGTGAAAGCACATCCTACCCGAACAGCCACCAAAGGGATTCAAGTACCACCTAAACCACGTCAAGGACTTCCCCTCACCTCATGGAAGGCAAGTGCCTCATCACTACATCCAGTGCCTGGATGGTTTCAAACGGGACACTTGGCAGCCGGCCAGAAAGAGCATCATGTAAAGCCTGCAAGCTCACACAGGACATCCACTTTATAGCCACCTTAAATATTCTGTCCTTTCCTTCTCCTGGCAGCGTGACCTCCAGCTCCACCTGCAACAATGCCAAACAACAAACCAAGATGATTCTTTCCATTGAAAGGGGGGGGGGGGGAAAGGGAAGG
>VXBX01006278.1:745370-771409 GCA_013400415.1 Scytalopus superciliaris | reverse complement strand
AAGAGGCTTGGAAGGGACGATGGTTTCCTCTGAACAGCCCTATGAAGTATTGGAGGAGACAAAAAGCATTGATGAAGCAACAGCATACATTAGGTACAGCCTCTTTTTGCAGCTAAGATCTTCCCAAAGGTGTATTTCAGAAACCTGGCGTGCTCCCAGCTGGCATCTCTCTCCCCCTGTGAGGCAACTCTGGGATTTGGAAGTGCCTGTATCAACCGGGAGGTCTCAGGGAAGATCCGACCACTTGATTTCAGATCCCTACCACATCCCAATGCATCACTGCTCATGTCAGCTCCTGCACACCTAAAATAAAACATGGGCTGTCACCACCTGCCAAGGCTCATGAATTTCTCCTGTTTGCTCTCTAGAGCATCAGAGTGCTTTATAAACCATTGCTGTGAGACAATTGGAGCTTTAAAAGGGGGGGAAAAAGCTGAACACCAACCCTCCCAACAAAAAACAAAACAAAAACAACCCACCAAGCTGTCTTATTTTCAAATACCAAAGAAAGAACAAATGATGACCCCCAAGTACCAGTGATGCTACCAAGCAGGAAACAGGGGCACTTCTTTGCCATCTTATGCCCTACTTTGATTTTTTTTTTTGTCTAAGAAACACTGATAAACTACATTATGGCAAATTATTTCATCCAATTACTTGTAATTGTTTGTAATGCTGATTTCTCCTCTTTCTTAAACCAAAGAAAATCTGAGGACCAAAGTTCTTAAACTGACTGAAATTAAGGCTTGTCTGAAAGGATTAGCAGTTGTGGGAGTGACTAAAGAACTAAGATCAGAGTATCCTTTGTGCTGGATACAAACAAAAACGTTGTATTTTCCCATCCTGCGTACTTGCAATTTAAATACAAAAGGCATCCACTTAACAGACATACTGCAATTAGTGGGCTAGCAAAAATAATAGTGGGTAACAGCAAACCAGCATCTGACAGCATCTGGTCTCTTGCAACAGCTCAATTCCTCAGTCCAAAAATAGGAAGGCAAGATAAAAGATGAATAGAGCAAGGCTTCCTGTGTGCCCCAAAAATGAGCTGACCATCCATAGCAGGCACCCAAAATTAATATTACAGCTGCATCTCTCAGAACAAACATCATTCCCCAGGAGAGCTGAGCACAGGAAGGACCCACAGCTGTGGGAGGGCAATGGGAACTGGAGTCTAATCCCGGGGTCACTGGTGTGAGTCTGGCCCAAAAGGTCAGCTCTGCTCAAAGCTGTGCAAATACAGGCACAGGTTTTCAGCTCACACAGGCTGGAAGCTTTCCATTAAGCTTTCTTTCCACCACACCATCCAAAGATCCTCAACTCCCTTGCCACTTCCAGCAGGTGGAAGGGTCTGTCACACCTGATCTGCATTTTCCTTTGAACTTCTCTCCTCCTCCAAAGAAGTTTCATAATTTCTGCTTGAGGAACCTGGTCTAGCAGAAGGTGTCCCTGTCCATGGCAGGGGGTTGGAATGAGATGACCCTTAATGTTCCTTCCAACCTCAAACCTTCTGTACTTATTCCCAATACTGGTACTACACAACTGATCTGATTATTAACAACTGTTGGAACCCTTCATCTAAGGATTTAATTTTCCTTTTTTTTCGCCCCCTTCTCCTGGTTTCAATTTACAAAACTCCTTCCTCACGATGGAATGGAAGCAGAAGAAGAACAGGAACTGCATGTGTTGCAGTATCCATGTCCCTTGGAAATGAAAGACCCAGGACTGAAGAATTTCTCTTCCAGGCAGAGCTGGAACTGTTGAATTTGGCCCAAGCAGTTTCTGCTGCTGGATCTGACTCCCCTTCAGAAGAACTGAATTAAGAGTCACTGCTCAAATAAGTAAGGTTTAAATACAACTTTCCTCTTTGGTTTTTTTCCCCTTAAATATCTCGCTTGATTTACACACTACTGAAAGTTTATGTCTGCTTTTAAAAAATCATCAAAATATAAAAAAAAAAAAAAATCATAGAAATATAAAAATATGTGTCCTTAATCCTCTTCCAAAAGTTCACATACACTTACAGTTACTGCTAATCAGAATTTACATATCTCAGTAATACTTTATTTATCCCACTCTGTATCTTCAAGGACAAATGAACACAGAGTAAACAAAACATGAAAAATTTCAAGACAAAGTCATTTTCAATGGGAATTTTGCTATGTCCTTTACTATTAGGGATAAAGTCTAATGAAAAATTCAATGTTTGATTTATAATCTATCCCCAAATAAAAAAATAATTTACAATCTCAGTCACTAACCTGCTACCTGCTAGACCCACTGCTAAGGTGCAACACAGCTGACAATTTTGCATATAAAGGAACTAAATGAAAGGGATTTTACTGTCAGGCTGTGAAAAATCATTAAGTCTGTAGAAAAAAATTTACAACCATTTTATGAAAAAATAGGTCTTGAAGTCAATGTGGTCTGAATGACTCATACAAACCAGAATAGCACTGTTTAAAAATAATAAAAATTAAACCTGAACACATGTTTCTGGGGAATTCTTAGTACTTCTGTATAAAATATAGGTAACATCACATGGTTGTTTTATCTTGTTTTGAGAATGCAATGTACCTTTCCCTTCCCAGGGATTCAGAGGAAAACAGATGAACAGCTTCCAAACAAATATATGGGTGCCTGTATCCCATGGACTTGATTGGAAACCTCAAGATACGGATGTAGGAAAGAGCTCTACTTCTGTCATGTACTTCAAACAGAGGAGTAGGTCTGTGGCCACACACATGACAAACACTTTTCTTCTGGAAAGGGATTTCTGGATCAAACTGCTCCGAACTGCTCATTCATAATTACTGTTTCTCCAATTAAAGACTACTTAAGATGGAGGTTAAGATCTATCAGTTGCTCTTGAATCTTGTTAGGTGAGAAAACTGAAATCCAGTTAAAATAAAACTCTAGCTTTTAATTGTAGAAGGACATTTTAGGGAAATACATAAATAATGCAGGAATTGAGTACAAAGCTGTGTTAGAGCTGACCTGGGTTTGTTGAACCTACAAGGAAAGAGGCAATTATTAGTATCTTCCTACCTTGACAATGTCCTATACATGTCTTCTCATTATGTACAAGTGAAAACTAAGAAAATATCATACTAATATCTACATGCTCCGTATTTGTTCTGAGAGGTCTAAAGAAATTAAGAAATTAAAGAGTGAAATCAAGGCACAATAAGGAAGGAATGAAAAAAGGTTTGATAACCATGAAAGCCAAGCAGAAAGCATTTATGTGCTAGAAAAAGCTATAGAAAAAGCAGGGCTGTCAGGAAGGACCAAAGAAACCAAACCCAGAACAACCACTACAGACAAGAGATGAGGACAGAGTGCATTAACTAAGCTAAAGAGCAACAGGAGGAGAAAAAATACTGGCAATTTAGTGTCAGCCCTCTGTTTAGCATCAGTTCTTCCACCACCAATGCATACTGCCAGTAAATTAAGCTCTTCCACTTAGATTATCGATTAATCATCGCATGTTCATGAATCTTTCAATACGATCCTAAACATAATCAGATGTGCAGTAAGCTTACTCATTTGTCATGCACAGAACAGTCAAGAAAAACCCCACCAAAGAAACTTAATCTAATTATGCTGGAGGAAAGTCCTAATACCTACAAGCTTCACAGTGGTTTAAATCATGCTTAAACCAATTTAGCACCATGTAAAAATTTCCTGCATTAAGCTAAATTTCCCCATGGCAAATTTAAAATAGCTCAAGATTTATCTCTATTGGCTCTTTCCTCTGGGGGAACGTTAGTATATGTAGAGCAGAACAACCAACAGTGTCCTGTATCCCATAGGAAAACAGGGGAAAAAAAAGGAGTTTATTCAAAGCAAGTTAAATGTGAGCCACAGATGATACCACCTGAACTATCCACTAAACCTCCACTAAAAATACCTCCTCAGTGACTACCGATTGCAAGTGATCATCACTCTGGCAAGACTGGGAGCTGGATGAGAAAAAAAACCCAATCTCTAATACTTTTAATGAGTCCTTTATAGTTTTCCCAGATGTTACCTTATCAGTTAATGAAATATAATTAAGACTGGAGTAGAGACTGACCTTTACTGCATGACATTCACCTGAAGAGATTGGAGGAAATAAAAATTACACATATGAGATTAAGAGCTTGATTCAGGTAGAACTATTAACTGTGTCAAGCACTGACAGGCAAACAGTATGAGACAGCAAAGAACTATTCTAGAGCTTCTGAATTTCAGAACACCTGAGCTCTGTTCCCAGTTTCTGCATTTCTCAGTATTTCCCTTTGCCTTTTCCATTTCATTTTTGTCTCCTGAGGTTGTGATCAACTCCTATGGGACAGGACAGCCCTCCCCTGTAACTGTGCAGGCCTCACCTTGCACCCACAGCAGGAGGGTACATTACTGTACTTTCAGCAGGAGTGACTGTGTCCTCCCTCAAGTGTTCATCTAAATGGAAAAAGGCCACAGAAAATTCAATCTGGTATTAGATCACACATGCACAGACTAAATTATTTTATAGGGCTTGTGTGTTAACGTGTTCCAGCAGAGTTCCTTCTACTTCACCAGTCAATGGGCACAGGAGCAGCTCCAACCGGAGCCCAAAGAGGTCACCGCCCCACGCAGAGCTGGCAAACAGAACAGTCCCCTGCAACTGCCCCAGGGCCAAGATAGCAGGCCTTAACCTGTGTAGTTTAAATTAGTTTGGCTCTCAGTCATAAAGGATTAGGGAAGAGGTTCTATACAGGCAACAGAGAGATGGAGGAGCTTGTTCCAGCTACTGATAGCGAGAATAAGCTTATAGTGGGCCTTGATGAGATTAGCGAGGTGACACAACAGCTGCTGCTGCCCAGAGGGGTATTTCCATCCCCTCTCTAAACTCAGCTCTGCTCTCACTTTCTGGAGCCGGTCCACTGTCTGATCCAGCTCACCAATGCAGCAGAAACCACACCAAGGGAGAAGGAGAGGGAGGAGAGAAGGGATATGAAACAGGGAGTGACCACTTCAAATAGCAACAAGCTCACGCTTGTGTCCTGGCAAACCACACCCTGAGCAGAGCGACAACAGCAGGAGACATCTACCCCAGAAACAGTCAATCAGGTTCTATCAGTTATTAGACAGGCTCTGCAAATACCACTTTAGCACCTTCAATTAAAAACTTTTCTATTTAAAACTTACTTTATCTCTCCCAATGGGAAGCGGCATAGCTGTGTAAAGGTTTTTTCTTCCATCAAACACTGGCTTGCGATCCCCAAAAATCTGGGTTTTAAAGTGCTGAACCATATGCTCCACTATTTCTCTGAAAATACAAAAAGATTAAGGCAATTCAACTTTTTACTTTGAATGTTAAGTAGCAGACAAATACTAACACTTAATATTTACCAACAGAGGCATTAGGTAAATGAAAGGGTTGTCCATTTTTGGCTATCAAAGGCAAGGTTTGTTTGACTGATCTGAATTAAAGCAACCTTTCCACAGACTAAACTGTTTTCTTAAACCTGCTATTTTTAGCTTTTTCAGATTTAAACCTTCCTTCCTCTTTTCTGTGCTCTAATGAAAGTAGTGAAATGAAAGCTCGTGTCCCCTCAAGCTCAAAACAAGAGGTGCTGAGTATCTCCTGGGGCTTCTGCTGCCCTGTCCTACAGCAGAGGACCACAGACCAAAAACTCAGCAGCCTCAGCAGCTTTCATAAATATCTGTATCCCAGCTTACAGCCTCAGTGTAATGACTGTTCTAAGATGACAGCCATATGCAAACTTTTAGCACTGCACTAAGGAAACTTTAAAATTCAGTTTTTTCATGCCTGCAACAAAACTGGGATCCATCCAGCAGAACTGGATTTGCCCTTTCACTGGGATCATGCATATTAAAAATATTCATTTAAGCATGGCTGGAATTAGGCTGCACGTTTGTGTGAATGGGGAAACCACTCACACAGTTCCTGTCAAACCACAGTGTTTACGCTCTGATCACACAAAGCCATTCAGCAGCCATGAGAGGTCAGCTGGAGTAGTAACACCCTGTGATGCCAAAGGTCTTTGGTCCCAGTGTCCCAGGGAGACATCCTTCAGGCTATGTGTAATATCCAGAATCCATCAGCACTCTGCAATCTTCACACACGGCCTCGGCCAAAAGGGCATTAAGAGGTTAAACTGAGACAGAAAGGAAATCCCTGTTCCTTCAGCACTGCTGACAACCACCAGCTCAGAGATGCTGCAGGTGGCTGCTTCATACATGTCAACTTGGCAAGGTAATTAACCCAGCACACAATCAGGTATGATAGTGCTGCAAAATCAGGAATGAAACTCTCAACTCATTCAAGAAAACAATTAAGGCTGCTTTTAAATTGGCCATTTCTTTACTGTGTCCCAGGGCTTATCTTAAAATAAGATGTGACCACTTAAAGAAACTCTTCTGACCTCCTGTGCAGTATAAATCAAACCTGACCCAGTAACATCTGCCTCAGGTCTGCAGTGTCTGATTGAACAAGTAGATAATTTGAAGGGTGGGAGGAAGGAGGTACTTTTCAACCTCGAGTTAAAGATTGAGCTGTGGAAACCCCACTCTCTTTCTGAGTAAGTTCTTCTTATTGTGAACTCCTTTATATAAAAAATGAACACTTCCACTTAATGTTTTCAAGCTTCAAACTACATCCATATTTAGCAACAGAGCTTCTCAGCTGTGGGTACAGATATCTTAATGAAAACTAAGTTATTTTCTCCATGTGAAGTTAAAAGAAAAGAAGAGCTATTTACCAATTCACTAGCCTCAGCCCTTTGGAACTACTGTTCTACTGAGCTCATGCAAGCACGCCAAGAACCCTGGGCCAGCAACTGGACCCACAGTTCATCTTGCACCTTGTGAATTAAACCGAGGGCACTCACAGTGTATAACCAAACTCATACTGCTCACTCAGCCCGTCCAGCTCCCCAAATAGACCTGGCCTTTCTGCCACACATGAAGCATTGCAGCCAGACTGCATTATTTTGGCACAGCAGCACGTTATCTCAGCTGTGTGTTTTCCAGTCCTGCTCCAGCTCATGTCTCAGTGTGGAACTTGCACGTACTCTGTCCACATCCTGCAGTGGGTCTGCAGGGCCAACAGTATGAGCTGGAGTAAGTCCTGGAGTAAAACTAAAGAACAAAGCTGGGACAAATTAGGGGAACAGAAAAAAAAAAAAGAAATCTCCCTCTAGCCTTTTTAGAGGTTACAACATACGAAGTAATGATAAAAACTACTTACTAAAAATATACATCTGAATTACATAACTAAAATACTACAAACATGTAAGACAGCTGGAAAAAAAAAAAAAACATAATTCAGAATTGCATTACACATGCATCCTGCATAATCCTGTATACACGCATCTAAGCACACACAGAAATATGGGTGCACACGTAGGACTGAAAGGTCACAGCTCACAACAGTCCAGGGGCAGGTGAGTGCAGTACATCTCCAGGGTAACACACACAGCAGTAAGAACTCCAAAGAAATAAAACATGCTCTTCAGGAAGTGAATCCAATTTGTATTCTTACCACACTGCACTAAAAATGTGCACCACACCACTTTCTGAATGCACTTATGACATCTTTTTCTTAAATGCAAAAAGGCATTCAATCTGAGCAGATCTGTACCTGCTCCTGTTACCACAACAGAGGAGCGACTAACCTGACAAAGCAGAGCAGGTCATGAGCTAGGAGTGGAGAAAACTTGCTGCTGCATACAATCTGCCTTTTCAGTGAGAAAAACGGCTTCAGTAACTATGCTCTCTGCTGTTGGCAAGCACCCACATGTGGGACCATAAGAGAGGTGATCACACAGGACTACAACACACATGAGCTGTGCAGCACTCGGCTCCCAGAGGAGCTTCATGGGCAATGTGCATCAGCCAGCAGCAGTTATAGGGGCTGGAGCAGTGACAGGGACATCAGTGACTGCAAGCAAAGCTCTCATGGCTCCCCCTATGAAAAAAGTGACTGCTCAAAGGGTTTTTTAGGGGTCCAGTGCAGAAAGAGCATCTTGGTGAAATCAGCACTTGCCCTTACACAAGAAGAGAGTTCAGGTTAATACACTTAACAACAGTCTTTGCTTTTAAAATTAAACTCAGTTCTCAACTAGCTGAAAAATTAAGTTTATAATGGATCACCACGGGAAAAAAAAAAGGGCAGCTAAGCACAGTGATGCTGGCCTTATGAAAACACTATCATCACCAGCTCCTCAGAATAACAACAGAAAATGCTCTCATGTTTATTAATTCACAGTAAGAAAACTGTGACTTTTGGGTAGCTTTTTTGACTCCACACTTTGTTCATTTTCATGATTTCATATTCTCCCCACGTGACCATTTTTAACAAGGAAAGGTTTTGCTCTTGAATATATAAACATGCCATTCTGATCCTCTACAGTGGAGATGTAGGTAGTTATGATGATGACACTTGGGTTTCCAGTGAGTGCCAAGTCTCGTTCTCAAGTTTCACTTCTGGCAACTCCGCTCTTTTTCAAGTCAATGAAGTTGCACACTCTGACTAACAAGGCACATATGCCAAATGCAAGACCTAACTGCTTGTTTCCTTGGCCAACTGATCCGTGTTTTCACCTTGCTATCTGTTTCAGGAGCATAGCTTTCCCTTATATAGAATCTACTGAAGGATGGTAATTTCCTACCCAATTTAGTAGCTCCGTGATCCTCTCACAGCAGCACAAACAAATGGGGTTTTCCTCCCTTTGTGAGTAGGGAAAGTGGGAAAACAAGCTGGTTACACCAACTCCCTACTGAAGGACTCTTCAGCCAATTGCACTCCAGTATTTAACCAAGCAATACTAAATTATATTTATCAAGTTGGCTTATACTGACCCAGCTCCACCAGAGCTAATACAGTTCATCCATCTGTCACTAGTGTTTCCATCAGAAGCATCTTAAGATGCTGACAAATTCAATCCAAATAAAGACTTGGTGAAAAAAAAAAAAAAATTTAAAAAGCCCATGGATGGATATGCAAAGTTGGAAGTGATCAGTACAACCAGTGGCTAAAGCCAGACACATCCTCCCAGCCATCAGAGAAGGCACAGGGGCCCAGCATTTTCAAAGGACAACAAGACTGTAAACAAACTGAGGAAAAGCAAAGCACAGTATTACCTGTTAACTCTTCGAGGGCATTTTTCTGGCTTTATATCCAATTCGTAATGGTAGATATCTATTTTAGGAATGTCCATTTCAAAGAAGTTGGCCTGCAGTTTGATTGTTCTCCCAGAAGTGCCAAAATCCGGTCGAGGAGGAGGTTTAAAGGCATATCCCTGTATTGGTGGTGGCAACGGTGGAGGAGGTGTGAGCACTGAAACAGAGAGAAAGCACAACTCAGCCACCAGCTCTATCAAACTGACAGTTCCACAGATTTACCACTGGCTATCTGGCCAATGAAGCACAGCACATTTAAACTGGGAGGGTTTCTTTAACAATCTAAAGCATAAAAAAACCCCAAATAATCAAAAAACTCTGCTATCAGGACTCCATGAATTCTGTCCTTTTCCCACGCTTCTTCACCATTTGCTGTATTTCCTAGCTCTGATTACTGAACAAAATCAGTTGCATTTTCCAAGTCAGCTGGGTGGGAATTTCATAGGGCAAGTTGGGCACTGCTAGAAAAGTGAGAACTAAAGGCAAGAACTTTAGTTTCAAAACAGACACCAAATTAAAATCGCCTAACCATGTTTACTGGAGCAAACACCACTTTCCTCCATGCTGCAGCTCTCTGGAAAACACTGTGTATTAGAATTAAACTATATCCTACTGCTTCTTTTACACAGAAAGCAAACTGAGCAAATACTCTACTGCTGCTGTACTGAATTCTTGAGCTCAAACATCAGACAGATGAGACAACGTGAAGCAGAAGCCCAAGAGCTGCTTGCCATTGTTTCAATCTAGGAAATTCCACTAAAAATCCACGGAGAAGTGTGTAAGGTACCAACTCAAGTACTGCAAACTCCTGCAGCCTCAGTACTCAGGTGTTCTGGAGCAATAACAACTTGCAGCAAAATCTTCACGTGTGAAGTAACCCAGGAGGCTTCTCGTTACTTATGTAAGAATCCAGATGTGGTTTCCTGGGATTATCAAACTCACTTCTTTGTGAGCAACAGAAACTATACCCATCCCTTCATTAACAGATCAGTCACCACTTTTCCACCCTCGCTTTCCCTACTGGAAAGCTGTTCCAGAACTGTGACGCTACTGCTCAGAAACATCTTTCCATTTGTATTTACTCATTGGCAGGTTATCCTCTGCTCTTCAGATTGAGTGCTCCTGACTGCATTTTTAGATTTTAAACCAAATTCCCATTTAACACTTAATTCTAGGCTAAACTTTCTGTTAGTCTCTTCTCATACACCAGACTTCATTCTCACTCTTACAGTTATTTTTCAAGCTTATGCATTTTTACCTCTCCTTTCCAGAACAAGACTAAATGATAACCTGTATGAGCCTCCATCAGGATCTGGTACACCCACAACCACTCTGGTGCTCTCATCTCTCAACTGGAAAAGACAGATTGATGAGACCTAAACCCACCTTTGCCTGCTGTACCACTGCCTTATAAAGGCCATGCAGTGACCAGTCAGTATTACACACACTCATCTCAGTTGGTTAGGATCATCTCCCAGGTCACTACTAACTCCCAGCTATATTATCTTTAATATATCTACTTTTTTAACCCATACCTATTACCCTGCTCCTTTCTGTATGATGCTCAGGACCTTTTTTCTGACAATGCCTCCTATACTCCATGGTAAAGCTTCATGTGCTTATTCCTAACATTTATGCAAAGTTTGTTAATGAAATAATAAGACCATTCCCATCATTAGTAGCACCATTTCTCCACCTTACCCTTCATCACTCCCCATGGCCAGTTTCCCACTCATGAGTATCTCCTTATTTTTACCATCCTACTGATCTGCCTTTCAGCACAAATCTCCCCACATACCAAATATTTCATCAGAACTCAGACAGCTGGGTTTGACATTGGGAAAATGATAGAGGGACTTGTTAGTTATTTTATTCTTTTTATAAAATCCTACTTCAGAGCTTGTCTCCCAAACACATTCTGAAGTATCCACCCTTTTAATGTCGTGCTGTGGAAATTCAATTTGCTTTTTCCCCCCCCTTTTACAAACATTACCATTAAAGCCTGTCATTCTCCAACACTAACTCGATCAACACATTAAGACACGTGATGCTGAAGCCCTGCATTTCCATGACCTAAAACTTCAAGTTCTGCCTACAATGGCAATAGAGCAATTCTCATTTGAATATTATTCATTCACGTTGCCTTTGCAGTGCCAACACCTGCCCTGAGAAAGGGAGCAAAGTATCACCTTAGCTCGACCCTGCCACGAGCAGCCCACCTGCCTCTGCCTCTGACCTTACCCACTTCCACCCCTGGAGGAAAAACAAAACACTCAGCTTTGCTCGTTCTGTTCAACCTTTGGCAATTTCTTTTTCTTAATTCCCACACATCTTGACTTCTCAGACACGAATTTTCATCTTTTCCCAGCACTTACAGGCCCTCTGCTTCCTTCGTGCTGTTCTGAAGGTGATTAACTCACTCAGGTGGCCCCACGGTCACCACATGGCCCTGTCTGGTGTGGCAAATCCACAGTTCCTGTATCATTAGGGGGAAAGAATCCCCTGCTGCGGATAAGACACCTAACAAAATTATTTACAGCATTACCACTAGAGCTGGAAAGTAACAGAAAAAAATACTCCCACAAATATTTACACTTGCAATATACCAGAGATTTCTTTGACCCACCTCCAAACCTCACCAGGAGGATGGGCACCAAACACCCAGCTTTACTCCCCCAGAATCTTGTTCACCACCATTTTCCCAAAGAAATCCCTCCCACATAGGATTTAAGCAATTCTGTTGCTGAATCCTTTACAGTTCATCACTGCACATATTTATATTTCTATCCCTGCATAATGGAACATTCCCATTTGAAAATTATGTCCAAGCCATTAACATTATTCTGTGATTTTTTTTTTATGTGCATTTCCATGATCCCCATAACAACACCCATTTAAAAATGCTTCAATTTTCTGCCCAGACCCTGACATTTGTATTTTAACATTTCCACTTCTTGTTATGCACACTCTGCATTCCAGGCATTATCCATGTCCTTCCCACTATTACCTGGCCAACTATTATCAATATTAAGCATTTCCCTTCTCTTTGTGGTTTATTTTTATGCCTTCTAATATTTCTGTGTCTACTTCCACATCCTAATTTCACTGCCCTTCCTTTTTGTGTGCCATATTTGATACATCATAACTAGTTTTCAGAAATACAAAAAAAAAATAAACTTAAAAATTGGAAGTACAAAGACAAGCATCATGGAAGGGGACACACACCCCCAAACAAGCTATTTATGCTGCCAATTTAAGTAATTTTGAAATTAGGCAATAGATCCTCCTCCCTCTGTATTAAAATGGAATTGGGTTTTGCTTCACAGGGGCATAATGAAGCTCTATCTGTAATTGTTCAGGGATCAACACAAACACACGTTGCTCAACAACATCACTACACTCCCCCACTGGAGCTTTAGTGAATAAAAGTGAGGGCACAGACTCAGTTTTGGGAAAGATGAAATGCTGAGAGAGGCACAGTCTCCTGGGGAAAGATGTGAACACACAGTTTTACAACCTGCACGACTAATGGAGGGGGGAAAAAAGCACCAAGCTGTTCAGAAAGCAGGAGCACTGCCACCTGTATCTTCATTTTAAACAGCCTTTTCAATGATTAGGTTTTATCAATCCAATTAAAGAAAAAATGAAAAAAAAAAGAAAAAAAAAAAAAAGAATCTATTTCTGGCTCAACTCCCAAGGCAAACGTATTTAGGGCAGGGTGTTGCTTCAAGGAGATAAGTACTGTTTATTAAACAGCAGCACTGACCCGATAAGCTAAAACAGACACCTGTGTGTTAACTACAGAACTGAGGGCTGGGAACTGAACTTCAGGGGGAGAAACCTAAAGAATACAAGCATTGATCTGAATTCACTTTTTGGACCACTGCCTCAAAACCAGAATGCAAAATTAAACTCTCTGTGAAGGGCAGATCACGAAATACTGAATTTGGTGCTGACAGAAAAGAGGAAAAAGACTCTGTCTTCTATCAAAACATGATGGAAGCCTTGAGTCTTGATCCTGAGACACAACTACAACTTTCAAAGTGGTTCAGCTGCCCCAACTCCCTGTTTAAGCACTCCTACAGAATTCCCATCACTCACTTCTCAATGTGACAGAAGCTGTATGGATACAGGAGTGCTTTCCTGCAGCACGGTGAGGTGTGTGTTACAGGGGATACCACTGCACATCAGAGCTGGAAGTGATGCCCTGCCCAGGAAAACCTGCCAAAATTCGCATCCCAATGCGTGTGGAGACACCTTCATGAACACAAATTTTGCTTTGGGAGAGACAGTATTCCAGAGTGCTGGAAAATCTACATGCATTCCTGGATTGTACTTTTAAAGCGTTGTCAAGGAAAGAAGGAACTAGAAAAAACATGAAAGATTAATAAACAGGAGCACCCATGTGATAAAGTATTGGAAGCTCCTCACCCATTTGCTAGACTATAAAATGAACAATGAGAACATTTCAGCCTTGATACAATGATTGAGGCTATCAAGAGCCCCATTTTCAACTGTGAATTCAGGTAAGCTGGGTGTGGAATAATGAGGTGCCAATATATTGTCTTTAGGCTTACCTTTATCAGGAAAAACCCCAGACTTCCTATTATAATCCATTCCATTTACATAAACTAAATGTTCATAGCTATTAATCTTAAAACTTGCAATTTCTACAAAAAAAACAACTGGAAAAGACAGAAAAATAACAGTCTTGTGGCAGTTTTATGAAATAAAATTAATAATCAAGTAAAATTATTTTGTCAAAAGAGAGCTGTGGGGGAAAGGTGGCTGTAGAGGAACTCTGGGCAATCACAGAAATGCTGATTTAGTACCAACACTGAGTTTTTCACATTGAAAATGACTGCAAAAGCAAGGCTGGCTCTGTGAGTGCTCCTACTCCAGCACATTACTGGGGATCAAAATCAGAGATAAGGGCGACTCAAGGAGCAGTCAAGCCAAGACACTCCTAGTCTATAAAAGGTGTGAATGAGCCACACACCTGGATGAGCACAATTCAGCTTCTCTCCTCCAAAACCCACACAATTATGTAACGACGATTTTTCAGGATCGTTTTGCTCCACAACCGTTTCCCTGACTGGGAGAGTTCATTTCTGTTGTCCTTCGTTCTCGATCATTTTTTCAAAGCCTAACTGCTGGTCTGCTCAGCATGCTGGAAGCGCTGCCAGTCAGTATTAAACTTGCACGCTCAAGATTTTTTAGCTAAGAATCACGAAATTTTAATGTGCAGTCAGAGGCCTAATGAGTTACTAAATAAGAAGGGGCCAGAGCAGTTGCATGGAAGGGCCTGTCGACACAGGAAATCGTCTGAGCATAATTACACCAGTGCAATTATATCAATAAGTTTCCTTGTGTGGCAAGCCCTAACGCATGTTTAATAACCAGGTGATGTTTTCACAACTCACACTATGTTTTAGCACTGGGCGAATGCAACCTACATTTGCCAAGAGGCAGACTCCCTAAAACCATTTTTCTAAAAATACAGTCTCTAAAAGAAAGGAAGGAAGGAAGGAAGACTTATTTGGAAGCATCACTTTCAGTTAAGGTTTCTGGATCATCACTACAGGTGTTTTCAGGTACAACCATCGTGCACATTCATTGCTGCCTCCAGGTCAGTCACTGATGCCACCACACAGACCCAGAGAGAAGGTATGGTCCTCGGGCAAAAAAGAGGGTTTAATGACTTGTCAGAAACTAGTCATCAGCTGCTTTCTTTGCCTCCAGAACTGCAGGAAATAACGAAATGACAAACGTGTTCATCGTGATCAGGTTAAAAAGAACCAAGACGGGCAAAGGAAGAGTCTGCAGCAGCTGCTGCAG
This sequence comes from Scytalopus superciliaris, assembly GCA_013400415.1. Classification (NCBI taxonomy): domain Eukaryota; kingdom Metazoa; phylum Chordata; class Aves; order Passeriformes; family Rhinocryptidae; genus Scytalopus; species Scytalopus superciliaris. Next base: position 756,400 of record VXBX01006278.1, on the reverse strand, counting down.
AGGAGGTGAGTCCCAAGAACACTGAATAACGTAGGCTGGAAGGGACCAGGCTGGCTTGTCCAGTCAAGTTTTGAGTATCTTAAAGGACGGAGTTTTCACAACCTCTCTGACAACCTGTTCCTCCCCTGTCGTAAAATAAACTTACCTTCTGGAGTTTCCTGTGCTACAGCTTCTGCCCTGTTCTGGTGCACCTGCCACAAGTCTGGCTCAATCTTCCAGAAAAAGTTACTCAACTACCAGCAACAGAGGGAATTCAGAAAGAATGTGGAAAACATTCAATGCAAATCCTTGACAGGATCTGCACAGAGGTTTTGTGCATTTTTTTTACACATATATAGTCAAAGCAAGAAAAGGAAGAACACAGGGAGTTCAGCCTTTTCTTTTTAGGATCCAACTAAAAAAACCTTTGTGCTGTCCTCAGGTTTCCTGACAAGTCTGGGTTTTATACAGAAGTTTAACTTTCACACAGGCTTTCTGTTAAGAACCGTTAGGGAATGATAGGAGAGAGGCTGGCAGTGTTTTCCATGAGATAAGGAAAACTCAAAGCTGCAGCTCATAGTCCTTTGATATTACAGGGGCAGAGAAATCTATATGGAACCTGTACATCTGTCAGCTGCTTATTAAGCATAGAGTATGGAACTAGAAGTTCTTCAGCCAAGCTATAACATCTTTTGACTGGATAATGCACAACAAGAAAAAGTTATGGACTTATCTATTAATATCCAAGAATTCAACAAACCACACGGACAGCAGAGATGATGCAATTAGATCTTCAGTTATCATTTTTGAAGAAACCCCTCTCCAAGGTTTTTCTGGCCACCACACTTCCTAACAACAGCACCTTGCATGTACCGAGGTGAGCTACAAGAACAAGGGCTGATTGGATACCAATGAGCAAACATGAAGGGGAGCTGTCCTCATATTTGGTCAGATTTTAAGTCCCTTGTATGTCTACTGAAACATTTGATCCCACTCTGCCAGATTGCTTCCAGTTTCTTAGCATTGTAGTATGCAATTAAATACCTTAACAAACAGCACTGCCTTCACACCTATAATCTCATTATGTTCAGTAGACAGACTCTAGACATGATTTTTATTGAATAATTGTCACTTCCTGCAAAAGAATTCAAACCAGGTTAACTCTCAAGTCAACCCTTTTATCTGCTGAGAGATGTCCCTGCCCATGGCAGGCAGGTTGGACAGGATGGTTTTTAAAGGTTCCTCCCAACCCAAACCATTCCATGATGATTTTGTCTGGAATAAATAATCAGTTACAAATCTATAGCTCCCTTGGCTATTCTGGTAGCTCTCTGTCCTCTGTAAGACAGAGACAGGATCTGTTCCCAGTGCCAGAGGTGACATGATCCACTGAGACCGGAATCACTCCCAGACACCAACGGTGTGAGCAGGAGCTGCAGCCACAGATCAAAGGGAGAAACAAGACATCAATCCACTTTGCTTTCTGAGGGAGGACCACATTCCAAAGAAGAATATGTGAAAGACTAAGAACAAAAGGCCAGAGAACCAGAGAGGAAGAGATCAAGGCTCCAGCAGAAAGCAGCAGGCAAGAAACTAAGAATGGTTCTTTCCAGCCCACAAGCTGCTTCTGGACAACGTGAACCAGCAAAAGACACCAAGTGCTGGTACTTTGTTTTCCTCCCACATTCTCCTTTCAGCCTCAACCTTCAAAGTCAGCCTCCAAATTTCTGAACAGTGACAAGCTGGTTCTCACCACCTGCAAGGGGGGTGAGCAGAGAAAGCACCATCAGAGCACCCACAGAGCATCCAAAGTGCAGAACTTCCACCCTCTCTGTAAACAATCCAGGTGGCTTCACCCACCCCTGCACGTGAAATTGGACAAAGCACCACCACAGTCATTCTGAAGGGACAAAGAGAAATGCTTTTAATTACAAGCTGCAACTTGAATTAAGTCCTCCAAATAGCAAGCCTCATGCAAACAATGGAGGGATGCTTACAACTTACCCACAAGTCAGCAACCCAGTTTAAAGTTAAATGTGAATTCAAAGTACAAAATAACCCCATCTTCAGACAGACCTCTACTCCATGAATGAGGGAAATGGAGAACATTCTTAGTGCTGTTTAACACACTCATCCATAATGATTCATTGCCTTTTCCATGCCTTAGAAAAGGAAGTTGAACTAATTCCAGATGTCTCTTCTAACAATTTGAAATACAGAATATAATGGTATTTTCTGCATTCATAAAGAGCAATGCCTCCATTCAATACAATCGTTCTTCTTTGTCACTCCAAAAGGCCCAAAGTGAATAAACACATATTTTAAGAGGGGAATGGGGAGGGGGGGGCGGAGGAAATCAACACATCCACTGGTCCCTATTCTTCCCTTCAGGCTGCTTCTTCCCTACAGAAGATAAGACCACAAATTCTGTATTCACCAACCCACATTGCACTTTCCTTATTCTGTTTGCTGAAATGTTGCATTTAGGTTAGGAAAGAAATGTGGCTCCCCCTCCTTCTACATTACATGACACTTGCAACTGCACAGGTCTGTAGGAAACAGCCATACCTGCTCTGTGCTGTCTTTGCTTCTTTGTGGTTTGGTTTGGGTTTTTTTTTTTGTTTGTTTTTTTGGTTTCTTTTTGGTTTTGAATTACTGCAAGGCTGGTAAAGCACAACTTCTTTATACATCAGGATTGACTCTCCCAATAATTTAACACACAGGCTGAAGTTTCTATCCAGCTACTCGGTGTGAACACGAGACAAACAAGCGCTTGCATTCAGTCCCCAGGAGCACAGTCATTTCAGCTGCTGCAGGTGCAGAGCTGAGCTCAGCGAGGGGTCCGCGGCCCCAACCCCACCATTAAGTGCTTCAACACCTTCTGCACACACGAACTGCCATCACGTAACACCACTGCAACTGCACAGCTCGCTGTGACACTCCATTACCTCCACACCTTGACATCTCAGTCTTCCACAGACTGCTTTTTTCCTTAGAAATAGTAAGAACTGGTCTCTGCACTGCAGCTCACAAGCAGATGCTGGACAGATGAAGTCACCTAAAGCAGAGCTGTAGCTCTTGCTCTCAGCACTGTGTTGCTCCCCCAGTCCACCAACACTTTTCCCTTCCCTTGCCATTACATCCCGTGTTTCTCCTCCAGCCTTCTGTATTATTAGTGCCCACAGGAACACAATATCCACTAAACTTAACGAGCTCTAATGGCTCAGGCTTTATTCCATGGCCACTGGCATGTCTTCCCAGTGTGCTGTGCCTCACCAGCTGGGAACTGGTGCCACAGAGGCCCCAGATCCACACTCCCTGTGGTATTCACATTGTACACAACTTAATGAAACACAGAAGTGATTTGTCCTCAGCTAATTAAAGAAATAACCCAGGATGGCTGTGTTCTGTGCTGTACCTTTGCAAGCTCATTCATACCCGCACAGACTTTAGCCGGCAGTGCTTTTGTGTAAAATCTAAAAATAAAAATTGTCTTACTTCCTAAAAAATATTCAATATACAAAACTCAGCTGCTGAGATACAACTCAGAAGCAGCCATGCCTTCCTTGAAAAAAAGAAATCTTTTCTCATACCCACACTGGATTAATCTAGAAAAACATGAACACTCTCGTGGTTTAGTTTCAGAAAAGAAAAATTCCCAGTTAAGAGCTGAGGTTATGCTTTATTTTATCATTTTAGATAGTGAAAGCAGCTGCAGGAGCATCTTCAACATCCAATGGTATCTAATGCGGTTTCCAGAGATAGGGCTGTGGTTTTCAGCATCACTGAAAAGGGTAGAATGCAGGTTCATAATAGTGGAATAAGAGATATGACAGAGTGTAGGCTGGCAGCAGAACTCCCCTGTCAGAATTTTTTTTTTCCTATTATTTCTCACGTTTTTTTCTCCACCTGTTTCTTGTAAGCAATAGAAGTTCTCATATTAGTTGATACAAACCAAAACCCAGCTATGAAAGGTAAAAAAAAGCCTCATACAAGTTTGCTACAGAGAGGCCTCCATGAAATTTGACATTAAATGGGATTTGCAAGTCAAACAATTAGGAAAAAACCCACCAGTACTGTATTATGATCACATAAGGAGATCTGCACAACAAAGCTTCATTTCCTTGCCCTGGTGGGAAGTTTCCTCCTTCTGAAAGAATTGCGTTCTTACAAAACACACCCTTATGCAAATATTCTGAAGCCCTACGAGTTATTCCTAAGCATTCCCTCCTTAAACACTGAAGCTCTTCCCAAAATGAAACACACTTGTTCACTGAGACATGCTTTCTTTTGTGTTGCCATTTCTACCTGAGCTTGGGTTCCTTCTCTGTTTTATTTCTGTTTTGTTTGTGGTTTAGAGGGTTGGTGGTTTTTTGGGTTTTCTTTACAAACCTATGTCTCTCAGTAGGTTTCTCAACAGAAATGTCTAACTCAGCAGAGCTGAAGCTGACAAGTACTATTATTTGAGAAACCTTACCTTTCACTGGCAGTTCAAAACCACAAACAAGAAAACCCCTGTCCTCCCCCAAAGTCTTGTCCTCCCCCAAAGTCTTGTCCTTCATGAGGATTTCAGAAACGATGGAGCAAAACGGGGCAAGAGAGCACAACCAACAGAGAAATTCATTTAAAAAAAAAAAGCAGAAAGGGAGCATTCACTGCAAACCACAAGTTGTATGAAAGGACAATGAAACAAGTTCATTATCAAAGGATAAGCAAAGCCAAGAACACAGCAATATTTAGACAGAAACTCACTCCCTGTGTGAACAGATGCCCATCCTTTAATAGCAAACACTTGCTAAACAAGTTTCATAAGGTATATAAGGAGGCCCCAGTAATAATTATGTTTTAAAGCCTTATTCATCTACATGACAAGTTTAACTTCAAACAATTTTTAGATTGATCTAGCTAAGCCAGTGAAACCTCCTCTCCTGGGAATTCTTCTAAAATTGGCTTATTTAAAATAAATCTAAATTAGCACATCCACACACACTTCCTACTACTAAATTAAAATTTAAATTTCATTATTTTCTCACATTTATAAGCTCTAACATAAATTTCATGACTGAACTAGGAACATTAAAAAAGCATCACTGAGACAGAATTTGCAATGCTCCAATCCATGACATGAATAACTCAAACCCAGCCACACGAGGTACCTGCCACTGCCAAGTCAGCTCCCGGTCTGGTTACAGAACAGTTACTTTTTTTTCCTAGACTATATAGAAAATCATCAATATCACTGCCTGTACACACAGTTCCAGAAGTACATTTTCAAGCTTCCCAAAATGATGTGCTCAGATTAGGCTATTCCTCAAAAGACCCCTTGTTTCAGTCAACACCCAACATGGGTCGGAAGTGACATGATGAGACATAAAATTCATGTACTGTTTAAACACATGGTCTTCAGACTTATGCATATTTTAGGAAACTGTGTGCCATGGGATTTAACTTTTCACACAGGTGTAAGAGTTAACATTAAGCATATTCCTCCCCCTTCTGATGATAAAGCAGCTTGTACACGGGAACAAAATCAGGTTGTGCTACAAGAGCTGTTGGGAAAGAGTGTGGAGGCCAAAGCTGCAGATGTCTGGAGATACTCGGTTTGTCTGAAAAGTTAAACATTTTAACACTTCCCTCAACGACAGAGGCTTTCCTGAGTGGCATACACATATAAATGCTGGGACATGGGCCATACAACTCCACTTTGAGACACAACACAAAGACAAAACACAACTCAGCAGCACAACAAAAAAACAGAACAGGACAAACAAATTACAGCAGGAGAGAATGAATGACTCTCACCACACCTATGATTAAAAAAAAAAAAAAAAATCAATTTCACAGCCCAAATAGTAATAAAATTTGGTAGCACTGTGGATAGCTCAGTGAGAACCCAATCCAAAAGACAACACTGGCGGCAAGAGACAAAACTCAAAGCAAGCTTTGGACCAACTTGATTATGTCACGATCCACAGTACTTTCCCATTTAAATCAATGGTTTGCTTCCACTTTGGCCAAGTCCAGTTTTGTGAAGTCATACAGTTAAAAAAACCAAAACAAACAAAGCTTTTCTTCCCATAAACCTGGGCACCAGGTACCCCAGGGCTTCACAGCTGCAGCAAAGCTATAAAGCAGTCCGCTCATACTAAAACTTGGTATTTAAAAGCACTAAGTTTACTCTGAACAGAGAACAGTAAAAGCAAAACAAAACAAGAAGTTAAAGTGAGTTGCGCTAACCTGTGGCGCTCACAAAACACATACAAGATGCCACCTCTTAAAACACTCCTGAGTATATAAAACTGCAGACATCACCTCAGTCTCGAGGATTTAAAAACCCACTTCCTGGCCAGTACTGAAAAGTCTCTTCAAAGCACCAATTCTTAGAAATGGATACCAAAGGGGACCATGTACTAACAAATTACAGCTCTGGTGTAAGACACGAGATACTCAAGTTCAGTCAGCCTGGGGCTGATCCTATTCAGGCCTGTTTTTTCACAATTTATATAATATAAAACATATAATGAAATGTTTAAGTTCAAATTTGGGTATTACAATAAATGTGAGGGGAAAAAAAAAAAAAACAGCCTTGCACTGATTTTAAACTTCTGCACTTCCCTAGTCAATGGGATAACAGTTACTTTACATTCTAGTGGGCTGCTCTGTGAGCACATCAGAAAGGATGCATGATAATAAAACAAATTAACTGGACAATGCATGGAACAGATCCCTACCCACAGCCACTACAGTTACAACTACGTAATATTTTCCACCAGCTATTTTTTTCTAGTTCATAACTTACCAAAAATAAGATACTGGAGGTTGACTTTACTTAATTTTCAAATTTAGTAGTATTTTCTGGTAGGCTGAGTATTAGAAATTCCATCTCTAAAAATATGACCAAATATTTCACTTCAACGTGAAATAGGGGAGGCAAAACACAACAAAATTTTGACAAGCCTTACAAGTTGTGCAAAGCTGTTGTCAGTACATGCTTAGCTGACACGAACAAGACTTTGATCAGGCATGTAAAGTTTCTCATTAGTTTTGTCTATGTTTGCAAAGACAGTTTAGCAATCAGAAGTTTACTGAATTCATCAGCTCAATCCCTGCAATTTCTGGAAAGCCAGAAGTGTTCAGAAAGACTGATTTCTGAAATGGAAAAATCTTTCCCTCCTATGCAGTTCTAAGTGAGTAGAAGAGCATCGTATGATAATCTAAGACATATTTTCTCTTGCACAGTTAAAACATTTATATGTTTTTACCATTCTTCTGTGAAACAGAGGCAGAGTGGTGGTGACAGCAGTGAAGAAAGGGGTACAAATTGTGAAAAAAAGAACTTTCCTGGAAGTCAGGAATGTTTGGCTGTTCCTCTGTACTCTTTCTATATGTTACAACATACCACTAGACTCATACCAGCACACGCTTCTGCAAAAGAGAAGACCGTCAGGACAAACTATAAATAAGTGCACAAAATGCCATGTAACTGCAGAGTCAGTCAGAGAACCACAGAGAACAATGTTTCACTTTTGAACAGCAAATAGGAGCCTTCAGTTCACCAAGGAAAGGAGAAAGTTTGTTTGCACATTTGACACCACCAATTATCTTTTCATCAAACGACTACCTCATCTTTAAGCCACCTGAAGACTACACGGCTATCTAAGTCAATCTTTTTCTTCCTTAGGAAATGTTACTGATCATGACAACAATATGCCTGGAAAAGTTATGCTGTGCCTTGTAGGCTGTAACTTTGTCAAATGCAATTTCACTTTTAGGACAAACTCTCACACAAAAACGGAAGAGAGCTGAAACTACATGAAGTTCTCATTCCCTCCTCTGTTATGTGTGGCAGCTTACAATGAGTTTCAGCATTAATTTACTGTCTAAAAGTAAGCCAAGGAACCTGGGCAACTCTGTGATACCAGCAGATAGATACAGCACAGTAAGAGCAGGTGCAGATCCACTCCCAAAAGAAGGAAAAAAGACTTTCTAAGAGAAGGGCAGAACTTTGACAGGAGGTACAGAGGAGTTCTTGCTGCTGCTGCTGCAACGCAAGCTAAGAGGACACTGGTGGAGTTACATTCCGCCAGATGAAGATGTTGCCATTTCTACCACCCCAACTAAGGCATGAGCACACCCTTCCCTGGATGACATTTTAGGACTGAAGCACCCCACACCACATTTTAGGATTGAAGCACCCTACACCCTTCCCCACACCACATTTTAGGACTGAAGCGTCTTTGAGCGAATAGACATCCAACATCTTCAAGAAAACACATGAGAGGTGACAACAAGCACATGCACTGGAAAACAGAAGAGATTTAAAAGTTTCAACAGTCTATTCACAGTTTTAAAGAGGTACCTTACAACTAAACAAGAAGTGAGAAAATAACCTTCATTTCACTGATTTCCTAAGGATGTTTCTTGTGCCGGGTAAAAAAGGCTCTATTTTATGTACAAAGCCACAATGCCTTTCACAAAGACACCCTTTTCTGGAAAACTGCTGCTTCAACAAGAAATTAAAGACCTTCTGTAGCAGGCAAAACCCAAAAATCCTTTCAAAGAATAAAAAAGCAATCTATGGTGTGCAAAGTTTAGACTTTTTAAGTACATCAACAGCAAGCAGTGTAAGTTCCAGAAGTCTGTCCAACTTTTAATTGAGGCTTTTAACTGAGTGGTAATATTTCTATTATGCCACTTTGATATTTCTCTGTCCTTCTAGAAAAAGACATACCAGAAAGTAGCAATATCAAACCTTTCCTTAAAAAAAAAGGTTCTCTCTCAGATTTTCAGATTTTTTACTTTTCACAGTTTCTTGAAGGCCAAATAAAGGCATGGGCATGATGTCACAGCAAACTCAACACCAAGCCAGGAACTCAGACAGTATTTGGGAAAAAAGAAAAGGGATCACAGGTTTCCTAACCATGAAAAGAGTGATTTCATGATGTCCCCCTCATGCATAAAAAACCACCTTACTCCAGACACAACAGTACGTTTGAACAAAGTTTCCACGTTTGGCAGCAATTTTTAGAAATTAGTCAATTCTAATTCTCTTGATACTGTTTCCAGAAAAAGAATTAAGACTAAAATAGCAAACCCTGTGTCAAACTGAGCGATTACACTGGCAGGAGTCCAGCACCACGGCACCCTCGCACTGGGCTGGGCCGTGGGGTCCGGTTTGGCAGCAGGAGCTGGAAGAACAAAGTGGATCGTGTGGATCAGCGCCGTGCGAAGGAGGGAGCGGCGTCGGGATCTGGGTTACAGCAGATACGGAGGGAGCGTTTACTTGGTGTTAAGGATGTGCTGACAGACGTGTAGAGGCTGGAGCTCTGGTGCGTTCGCGGCAGCTGCAGCTCAGTGAGGGGCTGTAAACCACGCTCCTGCTCTCTCCTCTGAGCAGGATTTCAGTGTACTCCAGTATTATAGGTGTCAGACTAACGTGTGGAAGGGGACTTCCCAGCAGCTCACAGGCCACATGTAGCCTTGCAAAAGACAGCGAAGCATGGTGCTGACAGTCCCTGCTTCCTCGTTCCCAGTACAGCCATGCTCTCCCAGAACACTCCAAGATGCCCTGCCTTGTGATTTGGAGTGCAGCAGGAAGCTGTCTGGGCTGCTGGGAGCCACTGCGGTGCTGAGGCTCTCCGTGGATGATTTCACAGGAAGGAAACAGAGCCTCACCATGCGGAGAACAACTCAGAGCTCACAGCCCGGCACAGGCACAGCCACTGCCCAGCTCTGTGCATGGGGAAAGGGCTGAGCCACACAGATAAACTCGGAAGTAAACAAGGCACCAGATGAGCTTGGCTGGAGGGAGCAGAACAGCAGGAGCCTGAGACACACACCAGTAACAACACACAGCAACCTTGAACTTGGTGAAAGGTGTTCTACCAAGAGCCTGAGGTTAAGAGAGGGTTATTCCAGGAAGGGGAACACATCCTTTCACACTACACATAGGTCCCTAAAGGTAAACAGTAACCACCAAGTGGAACTAAGATCATTCCGAGTGAAAGGGAAAGTGGTAGGATCGGATAGAAAGTAAATAAAAGAAGATGAAGAGACTCCTGCACATAAAACTATTCCCAGTCCACATGCTGGTAATATTTTTAATTATCTGTCTCTTTAAGCACAATTTGGAACAAGGAGGTGAACACAACTGCCTCAGCAGCAACACCACCATGAATACCTGTAAACTCAAAGTATACCTGTACCTGAGCAAGAGAACCTGGCACTAGAAGCCACCAAAGGATTACATCAATAGTTATACAAAGTTATTGGTACTGAAATGTGCAAATGATGTTACACGTGAAAGCAAAATCATGAGTGTCCCTCTGGGGACAGTCAGCTGCAGAAACCTGTCTCCTTGCTGTGCTAGTAAGAGTTTTTGTGCGCTGCAGAGAGAAAAGAGAGAAAGTGAAAACAGAGGAGCTGTACTCCCTAAAGAAAACAATCCATCCTGATTGTCTTTCGCGATTCTTGTCCCTCGTAGAGACCAAATCGGATTTTAAAAAACCCCAAGAAGCCATCACCTAAGTGCAGATTCCAAGATATGAATGCTTTTACAGAAGTATCTGTGGGAGGAGCAGTTACAGGTCCTGTATTTCACTACACTATTCTTCGCCAGATTATCCCTCCAAGGGAACAGATTTAATGCTGAACCGCTGAGAACAGCAACACCAAATAAAGTTCCAATTATTTTGAAACTTTTACAGGAGAAAGCTCGCTACCGGTCACCCAAACACCGTAGTTTGTACGTGAGAATTCTCACCACAGAAACAGCCTAAAACACCATTCCATAACGAAGCGCATGAACTCGCACGGTATTACGCTGCCTTTCCCCTCAGTGACATTAAATATCTTTGAGCGAGCTGGTAACTCTCCTCTGCTCCCAGCTTTCGGCACAGACAGGGCCCGGGGTCCGCTCAGACAGCCCCCCGCCCCCGCAGCCGCTCCCACATGTGGAGGCGCTTCCCCCTCGGCGCAGCGACTCCGGCTCCGGCTCCGGCAGCGCGGCCGAACACGCGGCGAGCCGGGAATCGCGGGATGGAGCCGGCGGG
>VXBX01006278.1:687370-744869 GCA_013400415.1 Scytalopus superciliaris | reverse complement strand
CTCCGGGGCGGTGACTCCACCGCCTCCCTGGGCAGCCCCTTCCAATGTTTAATCACCCTTTATGTGGAGAATTCCTACATAATGTCCAACCTAAACCTCTCCTGGTGCAGCTTAGGACTGTCCTCTCGTCCTGTGGCTGCCAATGAGACCTTGGAAAATGACTGTGCCTGCAGCTCTCTCCAACACCTCTCCGTGTTACACATGTTTAGAAGGGATGCTGGAATGATACTGGTGTTACACACGCTGCTGGATCTTGAACGCTCTGTTTACTCGAAATTTGGATTTGTTTCACTTCTCTATTCCTCCTGTAGCTGTGAAAACCTCAGGTCACCCCATGGATCTCACACCTCCATACCATGTCTGCTTTTAGTCATATCTATGAAACCCGGCTATGGTGAGGTCACCTCACTGTCTTGTACAACCAGACAATGTCTGGCTGTACCTGTGTAAAGGTTAGCACAGGGGAATACCAACCAGCAGTGATGTGAAAGAGGCAGAACACTGGTCAGTGTGATGCACTGACACCCTGGACGGATCTAAGTCGTGTGGATGTGGCACTTTGGGACACGGTTTAGTAGTGGCAGTGCTGGGATAATGGTCGGACTGGACAATCTTAAAGGTCTTTTCCAACTTAAGTGATTCTATGATTCTATATCAGTGATGATGATTCCTGCAAGAACTATCATCCTTTTGTAATTGTCTTACTGGTACCTCTTCTTTTCAGGAGAGGAAAGGAGGAAAGAAAATCTTAAGCTTGCTAAGGAGGCAGAGCAAGTTAATGATGCTCACTTCCACCAGGAGTTATCTACAGAGTTACAGTAGAACAGCCATGATCCATCCTTTCAATAACCTCCTCCATGTCGGTGTGGAAGCCTTTAAAAAATTCATGCAGTTTTCATCCCAGAACAATCAACCCCCTTCAAATTCAACTGAATTCCTTCACTAAATATTATCTGCCAAAGGTTGAGGAGAAGATACGGCTTGTATGGTTCATCAAACCAATTAATATCCTTCATCAGGTCATACTTGAGGTGATAATGAAGCATCTCAGTGCTTCAAATTGTTTATCCTTTTGGGTCATACTTGTGGATATTCAAGGGCAGCTATTAACAGCTCAGCTTTCACTGCAAGTGAACTGTTCCTGAAACCATTGTCACCACTAGAGTTTCCACTGGAATGATTTTGGATTTGTCTCCATTCCAAGCTCCTCAAGTTTCTGGAAAGTAAAGATTTACCCATAACTATAAACAAATAAAGGACAAAATTATGGGTCAATTTTAGTTTTGAAGTAAACCCAGGCAGCTCTAGTAAAAAGATAAACAAGGAAGCTGGCAAAGGGGTTGCTGTTTTCCTTTATGCTTTTCACAGCCGCCCCAAACCAAGAGCCAGAAGAGTTATCTGAGGCAAATCTGGCTTTTCTGCTGAGGTGAGACGAGGAAACCATGCTGTCCCTGTATCAACATCTAGGGGGGTTTTACTATATTTAAATCAATCTCTTCAATCTAGTTAGGAATATAACTTTCCCTAGATTACACACACTGGGCATGCCTATTAGACCTACATTTAAGAAAAAAAAAAGAGCATAAAAATATACCAACAGATTTCTAGAAATGTCCACTTGAGTAATTTGGTCACCTGACTAACAGTGAAGCTAAAAGTACATTATGGTACTCCAGTAGCAGTTTGAAAATTACAAGGTAACAAGCAATGGAAGACAGGTGAAATACAAGGGGAGGTTTTACAGAACACTAAACACATGTGCCACACAGCTCTCCAGCACCACAGGATACTCTGTGATTGATTTCAGAAGTTCCTGAAAAAATAGAGATCCTGAAAACAGCAATTAATACATTGAACATCCTAGAGTGCAACATACTTGTATTGATTTAAAGCTGATTCCTGTGGATTTAGCACTCCATAAGCAAAAGGGCTTATTAGTGTTTATACAGGACTGCAGAACTGCACAGTTAAATAATAAATGAGTTAAATGGCTTTATTTAAGCACTCTTTTCTCACGCAGAAGTGCTGCTGTTCCTGCAGACATATTTTCATGGTACTGAGTACTTCCAGCAGCACTTCAGTGCATCTGAGGAAAGAGAGTTACAGCTCTGTTCTACCTCTCTTCACACACTCATTTTGGGACATGTCACTTGCTTTTTTTTTCTAATGCTTTCTGTCACTGACAACTGATGTTTTGGAGCACAGTGAAACCTAATTATGTCTTACCGGGCAATTTCACCCAAAAAAGGCCTCAGTTCTTGAAAAGCTTTGGTCTGAAAGAGAGGTTTGAAAGCTCTGTAACAGCATTCTTTCTTTATATGCTCTACTAACCATTGTATGGTAGTATAAGAACAGCTGCTTAAACACTTAAAATTAGGTTTCTCTAAAGAAAAAATTGAGTGACTGTTGGACACGATACCCATCCTAACTGCTGGATTCCAAGATGACATTTCCCAGAACTGGTATATCTCTCACAGAAGAAATCACTGGTTTTGAAAAAAAACTGAGCATGTTGTAATCATTTTGGAAGCAAAGATGGTATTTAGGAGCAACTTTTAAAACTCATTTATAGCAGCAGCAGCAATCTGGGGGAAATATTTTATATACAAAGAGGCAAGTGATAAATGATATGGCTTTCCTTTTGATGAGAAAACATATATTGATCTCCATAAGTAACAACTCTTCCCTTTTAAAACTAAATAACTTTAAAAGCCCCAGAGGTCTTTAAACGTCTTGTAGTCATTGTTTACAATGATATAGTGACAAAGCTTTTTGTTCAGAGCAGAAAGAAGTAAATTTTATTCTCAACATGGAAGAGATTTAAGCCTGTATTTTCAATCTCTCAACTGGCCTAACTTCTAAGATGTTATCCTGGAGTGTGTGCATTAGACCTGTCATATACTCTGTGTTCTGCTTTGCATAAGAATTTAAAATCAGAACAAGAGTGAAGAAGACCACGGCTCTCTGCTCTAATGTGTTCACATGGTTTCAAAGACTTTGAGAATGCTGGTCCGCTATTCAAGGACTGTTTGTTATTTTTAAAAGTAATGATTTAATCACAATTAGTTCACAGTAGAGGGACCAAAGCCTGATTTTTGTCTTTCTACAATAAGATGCCTGTTCCAACTACCAAGCTACAAAGCCACATTTGATTTCTTTTGTTGAATGAATTACAATACTTGTTTGTTTAAAAAAGGTATTTAATATTATTAGATTACTAACTTCAGTTTACTCAAAAAGACAACTTTTCCAGGTGATCAGGGCCAACAATGCAACAATTAAATACTACGAAAAAGATGCAGCACCACCTATTGGGGATGTGTTACATATACTGATTATTTTAAGTAGTATCAGAGTTTTTTTCTTTCTTGTACTGACCGTGTTGTAAGGAAACAGAAACAAAAAGCCCACTCAAGGAGAAAAGGAGTTTCCAAAAAAAATATAAAGGAAGCAAATACTGTACTAGAGACCGGTAATAAAAAAAAATCAGGAAAACAAAGGTGTACAGTTCTTTTGTCAAACTCTAAACCCCACCAGATCAGGACAGCACAGCAGGCACAACTGCAAAAAAAACAGTGGAAAATAGTTGCAGGAGAGGATGACTGTCCTGGTTAACAGCACATGAACAGGGGCTCAAATGAAATCAGGGCAACCAGCCCAGAGAAGCTGTGGATGCCCCATCCGTGGAAGTGTTCAAGGCCGGCTTGGATGGGGCTCTGAACAACCTGGTTAAGTTGAAGGTGTCCCTGCCCATGGCAGGGGGATTGGAATGAGATGGTCTTTAAAGTCCCTTCTAACCCAAACCATTCTATGACTCTCTGTCTGTATGATTATCTACCGACAGCTTCACTCCCTTGGAAGCTGGAAAGAATTTAACCTGTTGTGTTTGGGTGAAGGCATTGAAATGATTCATAGAATCGTTTATGTCAAAGAAGACCATCAAGTCCAACCATTAACCCAGTGCTGCCGAGTCCACCACTAAACCATGTCCCTCAGTGCCACATCTAACTCTTTTAAATACCTTCCGGGTGTTGACTCAAAATCCCTTCCCTGGGCAGACTGTTCCAATGTTTGACAATCCCTTCTAGGGACAAATTTTTCCCAGTATCCAATCTAAACCTCCCCTGGACAACTTGAGGCCATTTCCTCTTGTCCTGTTGTTGGTTATTTGGGAGAAAAGACCAACCCCTGCTTGGCTACAACCTCTTTTCCAAGGTAACTCCTTCCCCAGCTTTGTTACTTTGGACACGCTCCAGCACCTCAAGTGTCCTTCTTGTAGTAAAGAACCCAAATCTGACTGCAGGACTTGAGGTGTGGCCTCACCAGTGCCCAGCACAGGGGGACAATCACTGCTCCTGGTCGGGCTGGCCACACTATTGCCTTTGGTCATTTGGAAAGTGCAACACTGAGAGCCAGAGAAAGGCTGTTTTAAGAAACGAAGAATCACCTCGGAAAGGTTAAAATCAACAACAAAAATAGTGCATCAAGGGCAGGGAAAGAGAAAGGAACCATCAACTTCAGGTGTCCTTGGTGAAGAACTCTGAGTGTGACCCCTTCGATGAATACCAGTGACCTCAGTCATGTTCTAACAATAGGGCATCAGCCCTGTAGGAGTGCATACTCGCAGCTAATTTAGGATGAAGTGCTAAGGAGTGACTGCTTTGCATATGTAGCAATAATGATGGATAAAGTGTGAGAATGAATATGTAGTGATAATGATTGGGAGAACTAACTGAAAGGCTTTGTTTTAAATTTTGAAACTGTCACAATTCATCAGTGTCCTTAAGCACTTCCAGCACAGGAGTCTCTAATTCTTTAAATGTTGCATGTGTATGTCTATGTCTAGTAAGCAATGCAGAAATGCATCCACCAGATCTCTGCCACTGCTCTTTACCATCCTCGAAGTGTAAAATATCCACCTCGGGGAAGTTTCATAGCCAAGTCACTTCTTTGTTTATCATTAAGGCAGTCCTGTGTGACCCTGTAACAGCTTGCTAATAAAACAGTTGTATTATCCTAAACATCAGCACCCTGGAAATAACTCACTGCCCTGGAACTGTAGAATGCACAGAAGCATGTAATATTTTTTTTTTTAAGGCCTCGTATTTGCTATAGGTTCACACAGAATGGAGACTGTTCTGCTCCAAAAGGATGCCAGTGTGTTAGATAGTACAAAGTACAGACAGCTACAGGACCAGAGGTGAAAAGCACATGCCACTGCAAATTTCTAGACCCTTGGAATTGAGCTTTATTAACCAGCAATCCTGACTGGACATATGGGCTTCAAAAATATTGGGAAGCAGACAAACTGGAGGCTTTTTTGCTGCCTTATTACACAGCAATTTGTTTTCCTCAGAACTTTATTCTGAGCCTCTACAGAGCAGCTTTATCAGTGTCACTCAATAGATGCAGCAAGACAGCCATGAAGCAAGGATGCAGGCAAATCTCATTTAATTAACATCTTTGCCAACCAAAGCCTAAGCTTATGTGAATGTCACATTTAAATTTTAGGTCTTCGTATTTTATTTTTTTAACAACGCACGGGCATTTCTAATGATTTGTAGCTTAAGGACTGTTATATCAGACCCTTTATAAACCCATGTCTATTAAACCTTTAATGTTGTTGGTTTTTTGCACCCTCTCCCAGCCCAGCATCATCGGCAAGCTCATTTGATCGGCATGGGAGTCTTATTTCCATGTTGCTGTTTTCCAGGCAGATCATTTCATGGAACATCAGCACAGCTCTGAGGGCTTTTGCACAGGGGGCCTTGGCAACACCACTGGAACGAGGGACAGACAAGGCAGGTTCATTTGTGAGACCCCATCCTCAAGCACCCCACAGTGACATAGGTGCTTACAGGACATTAAATCCCAGTGGAGAGATGCATTTATTTGCTGCTTTGAGCTAGGTGTAAAAATGTAGGTGATGGCCCTGTGCCCTGAATAGGAAGTTTAAGTAAATGCTTAAATTCAGAGCTGCTGACCCCATTTAATAGGGTTAAGCACCCACAAGTCAAGCATGGCAAGGCTCTGCATTTATCATCCCCATCAGGGAGAGGTGTCAGATCCTCATTTAGTGAAATTCTGAGTCGTTTCTGATCCTTAGGAAGGGATGGACACAAGAGGCCAAGCCCCTCTTGCCTCCCTCAGTTTTCACTTGGTCTAATAAATCCTCCTATTTTTATGAGGGAGCATTACAACATCAGAGTGTGGGATACGCTTTGCTGGTAATGGAAAACTGTCGTTTTAGGATTCTAAACTTTTTGCAAAGTTCTCAAATAATTTCGCTCTAGCTTATTTCTGAAAGTTCGACTTGCTTATGCCAGAATGGCTTGGGTTGGAATGGTTTGAGGGCCAGCCAGTCCAGCCCGCTGCAATGAGCAGGGACATGGGCACGTAAATGGGCTGGAGCTGGACCAAGGGCTGGACTCGATGGTCTCAGAGGTCTTTTCCAACCTGATCGATTCTATGATTCTATGATTCTGTGTTCATCTGTGCCAAAGGCCTGATGGAAACCCACAGGAATGGCATCCAGAGCTGCAGGCCCCTCGGGTGCTCAGGCAGCACCTCCCTGCCCTCCAATTTATTCACCGAAGGAGTTTTCCAGCCCCGGCCCTGCCCAGGGCGGCGCTGGAGGGATGTACAAGCCGTGTGGCTGTGGCACTTTGGGGCGGATGGCCCGAGTTATTCCCGTGTGTGGGATGTGGCAGCAATTCCCGCCTGTGCGGGCTGTGAGGGACAGTCTGAGGGGAGGGGAGGGCGGGGGGAGCGCCCGCCATGCGCGGCGGGTCACGGGGGCGTTACGTCACCGGTGACGCAACGGCCCCCGCCATTATAAAGCCGCGCCGGGCGCGCCGCCTCCTCTCGCTCCGCGGCGGCCCAAGGTGCTGAGTCCTTCTCACGAAGCTAAGGCCGAACCACCCGGCGACCAGCACCGCGCCCCGCCATGGCCTCCGTCTCCGAGCTCGCCTGCATCTACTCCGCCCTCATCCTGCACGACGACGAGGTCACCGTGACGGTGAGTGCGGCCGCACAAGATGGCGGCGGCGGCGGCCGCGCGGCATGGCCGCCCGAGGGGCCGGGCGCGGCCTCACCGCCGCTCTCTCCTTGCAGGAGGACAAGATCAACGCGCTCATCAAGGCGGCCGGAGTGAACGTGGAGCCCTTCTGGCCGGGGCTGTTCGCCAAGGTGGGCGAGAGGGGCCGCGGGCCGGGCCGGGGCGGCGTGTGGGGCTCCCCCCCACACACACCCCCCCCACACACACAGAGGCGGTAACGGGGCCGCGCTGCCGCTGTTTGTCCCCGCAGGCGCTGGCGAACATCGACATCGGGAGCCTGATCTGTAACGTGGGCGCGGGCGGCGGAGGGGCCCCGGCTGCAGCCGCGCCCGCTGGAGGGGCCGCGCCCGCCGGAGGGGCCGCCCCCGGTAAGAGGCTTGGGAACACGAGGACCGTGAGGGGTGGGAGGGGGCCTGAAGGACAGCTAGGCCCGTGTAGAACGGATTGGGAGGGACCTTGAAGAGCATCTCGTCCCAGCACCCCCGCCATGGGCAGGGCACCTGCTCCCAGACCAGGTTGCTCCAAGCTCCATCCAGCCTGGCGTTGAGCACTCCCAGGGGTGGAGCATCCACAGCTCTGCCAGGACCAGTTGCAGGTGCTGTTCTGATGTGGTTTGTGCCTCGTAGTCTGTGCGTGAGTGTTCTGGAGCAAAGCACCCTTCCCTTTAGGAAGGCTGGCGCTGCTCATCGAGTCAGTGTTACACCATTAGTGTTACCTCAGAGCTGGGAGCTGCTTGTGTCATCAGGCTCTCCTCTGAAGTTTTTCAGGTTTGATAGAGATTAATTTTGAAGGCACAAAACCACTTTACCAGTAGTGCAAGCACCAGTCTCCCGGCCTTGCTGGCTTAGCTTTTTAAGACTGCTCAGGTCTTGCTTCCTGATGTTACAGTCATTGTATATGAAGCCTTTTGTAGCAAGTGACTCTTAGGAGCTCATAAAATGGACATAAACCTGATTACTTTCTCCTTTTCTAGCTGAGGAGAAGAAAGAAGAGGAAAAGAAAGAAGAATCAGAGGAATCTGATGATGACATGGGCTTTGGTCTTTTTGACTAATTAAGTTTTGTACCTGCCTATAATAAAGAACATCTCCTTGTATTTGTGTGTCTCATGGATAAATGTAAAGGGGAGCGGGTGGAGGATGACAGTATTACCTGCAGGTCCAGAAAGTCTTTGTGCATTAATGTGGGGCTTTCCAACTTGCCTTGTCAGTTTTTTGTACTCCACAAGTACAATTAAGGCTCCTAATTGCACCCACAGCCTATGGATAGAGGTGGTAATGCAACCCCACTGAGCATGGGATGTGAGAACAGCTTGGAGCTGCAGGATGTGGTCATGTTTAACAAAAGTGCTGTAGCCTCTTGTGCTGTAACATACCTAGTTCAGGCTTTACCAAGAGTGCAGCTGTCATGATGGGAACACAGCAGGGTGCCACAGCAGAGATCAGGTGCATTTCACAAGGTGGGAAAAAAGTTGCAATTCTCAGAAGGCCTGAGGTTGTGTAAGGTGTAGAATTCACCACTTCAGAAAAAAAGTGTCTCTGAAAATGCTTTGAAGGGTGGGTGTGGGAAATGGTGTAACACTGCATATGAAAAGAGCAACTTAAAAAGTATGTATTTCTAAAATAACTGGTGAACAGGACTTTTCCAGAGCAATTGAACAAGATAAGGGCTTTGGTCCAAATGTGTATTCCAAAGTATTAAATGAAAATTAAGCACTGCGGGATGTTGCAGGTGTGCAAGAAGGGCTCCAAAGTTGTGTAGGAGGGTTGTTCCACATCTAAACCCAGACACTGATGCACTGTGCACTGTCCCATCTTCTGGAATCAGTTTTGTGGGAACATGATTTATTTTAAAAGACACAGACACCCATGGAACAATTTGGACCCTGTGCTCCTGCTGAGTGCTCAGCTGACCTTCCAAAACAGCTCCTGCAAACCCTCCACTGTTAAACTGCCTATCCCCTTTTTAAAGTGATCTTCCTGAAGAAAACTGATTTTAAAAACTCTAAGGAATTTCAAAAGTAGTTACAAGTCACTTACACAGGTGGTCACACTGACTTTTCTGTGCTTAAGGAAAACCCACTTTCTCCCAAGAACTCCTAAATCTTGGATTTCCTCCTAGAGTGCTTATTTACTGTTGCTCCTCAAGTCTTGCATAAATGAATTCTTAAAAGCTTGTGGATTAGGGTGGGGGAAGAACTCCAGGCAAAGAAAATACTCAGTGATTTCTTCTGCAGTGCATGCACATGAAATAATACAGTCAGAATTTCACTGGTAACACCTTTTTAATAGGTCAAAGTAACTGTACAGTTCATTATATTCTTCCTGAGAATAATTTATATCCCTCAACAGCAAAAAGGGAGTGTGGTTTTTTATTTCAACAGAACAGATGGCATAACTGGAAAACCAAGGAAAATCTAATTACACTGCTCTACTATAACTCCTCCCAGGCAAGATAGACAAAAGGATGGGTTAGTTAACTACAGTGGGTTTAAAATAGTCATCATGGCTTTAATCTGTCTTTATAAATTATATAAAAATGGGGGACATGGATGGTTACAGAACTCCTCTAAATGCAGCTCTGAATTGCTCTGGTACAAAGCAGCATTTTCACTTCCAAGGAAAACAACATTGCTACAAAAGAACTGGCACGTTATCCTGGTGAAAAAGACGAGTGTTCAGTCGTGTCCTACAGCTAGTTCCAAACAAATGCTTCACACAGTCACATAAAAGAAAAAGGCAGGAAGATGAAGAGGGCTTTAGTTTGTCTTGAAATGACCGAAGTCTTGAAAATATAGCTTTTTATTCTTTCTCTGTAAATCGTGATTAGCATATTGCGACATAAGTGTTCTAATAAAAAAAAATTCCAGTCTGGATAGTTCATATACTGTGGGCAAGAATTCTCAGCCCTGAGGTTTCCCCGAATTCTTCACTTCACAATATCTTTCTCCAATCTGCTGCTCCAACAGTTTTGGCTCCGAGACCGTGACCCTGTGGCAGCTCCATGCGATGGTGTCAAGGGCCCTGCGCTCCGTGGCTGAGTTCCCGAGGACTCCTGTACAAACCTCCTCCGTGATCGTGCCACTTCTGAATCCCAGACCAGCTTGGCTTTATGATAAAGACTTGGTTAAACTGCTGCAATGAGAGAACCAGCGGCGGTCGGTCAGGTCTGCTGAAGCGAGAGGCGCTGGAAAGCCAGGACCGCGCTGGGTTATCCTCACTGCTGGTGGAAGGTGAAGAACATCCTGTCGCAAGCAGAATTCCGAGACTGATGACACTCCCCTCAGTGCTTAGTGCGGTCTGGACTGGCTGATTTTCAGTCTGGCTTGGTCGATAACATCCAGCAGGTTTTTGGCATCCACAGCCAGAGCGTGAGCAGCCGTCAGCATCTGCTTCTTGTACTCCTGCTGCAGGCTGGTCATCACGTACTGCTGGGCCAGTTTCATCTTGTTGATGAGCTCGGCCAGGTCCGAGTTCAGCAGCTTCTGGGCCATCTCGATCTGCAACGAGAGGGTTCTGTCAGCTGTGGGGGTGTTGGAGCACTGCACTCACAGCCGTGCCACAAAGACACAGCCCCTGCCTGAGATCCCCAACTGAAGCTGGGATTGAAGCTGCTCCATGTGGAGCAGCAGATGAAATTTGGCACCTGCTGCTCTATGCTGGGTGGAGATCAGGAGCAGCCCTGTCAGCTGCTGAGCCACCCGCTCTTAAACAGCACCCAGACCCAAGTAGTGGATTTTAACCCACAGCTTGGCTCTAACACCTTGTAAACGGGTTCCCAGGTCCCTGTTACCATCACTCATTACTGAGGCAGCTCTATAATCATGAAAGTAGCTCTAAAAAATAAAACCAGTCAGGAAGGCAGATACAGGTTGCTTAACCACATGGCTGAGTCAGGATGATTCTCTGAGATGGCACTTAAAGAACCATTCTCGGTCTTTCCCATTGTCCCACTTGTTCCAAGATTTTGGAAGAAAACTGTTTTACTCATGAACTCCACTGAAAGCTCTCAGTCACTTCTCATCCAGAACTAGGCTACTATAGGAAACCTTCCAGCTGCACCAAGATCTGCTCAATTACCTGTTCAATGACTTTAAATTAACCCCCAGAGCGTCTCCTTGCCTTGGAATACTGTGGTTTATGTCACCTTCCTTACTGCTTACATCCAGTACGAGCATCCTCACTAATACCAAGCCTGTGTCCATGCAGCAATTCTAATATAATTCATTTAATGTAGACTTACAGCCCAGGAGTTCAGCCTGCCCAATGAACCAAAGTGTGTGCCCATGCCAAGAAGGGAGCACCAAAACTCATCCCAATGGCTGAGGCTGTGGGAAGGTAAAGACTGAGCTCAGGTGAGTGGAGCTCCACATACCTCTCTGTGGGTGCTCGGAGGAAGCACTGGGAGGGTCTCGTCTACAGTTGCCAGTAAAGTTCTTAGTGCCAAACCAACCTCCTAGGAAAAAGAAAAATAAATAAAGGAAATAAACTTTCAAGACTTAGAATGAATAGATGAGAAAACTGTAGGAATGCAGGAGGCAGCACATACGTAGTTCCTTATCTGGATAAGACAGGAGTTAGAACAAGGCTGAGACACTTCCAAATCCCACCAGCAATTGCATGTTTCACCATTCAAACAAGCATTAGTAAGTTTTTCTTAAAGAAGTGACAATGTGGAGAAGACACGACTCGCCACCCTGGATAAGCACAGGCAAGTTGGGGAATAATACTGGGAATAGGATTCAAAGCTCCAGCCTCTGACCAAAATCACCCACCCTGTGAACACTTAAAAGCCTTTATTTCCAGCTTCCCAGAAAGTTTCTCCTACGGCCCTTGAAGACCTGATCCAGGCAAGAAATGAAGCCCAGTTTTAGGCATTGCCTCCATACCTTCACCATGGGCACGTACTCCTCGGGCGGAGCTGGCTGGATTTTACTGGACATCTCTATGACAGCCTTCACCAGCCCCGTGACGTTCTCATAGACTTTGTCATTGGAGCGGTCCAGGTTGGCCGTGGGAGGAGGGCTGATCTCCTGCGGCTGAATCTGGAAGCAGAGGGTGGCTGTTGAACCTCCTGTCCCCAGCAGATGGGGCTCAGCACCTTCCCAACCTCTGCAGCCCGCCGGGAAGGGCTCACGGTCCTCATGTCCCCCAACAGCCCCCCTGCCCACTCCCACTGGTGCCCTGTCCTGGCTGGGCTCCCCCACGCCAGGATCTGAAGGAAGTTTCCTTTTAGTTCTTCTGACTGAACCTGATCTGTGAAATGACACTGGGTAATTTTTGGCCAGGATTTTCCTGAAGAGCTTCTCGTGTAACTCCCTCAACAGAAAGACAACAATTTGAGGAACGAGGAGTACCAAGTACTTGACGTGTCTAAGTCGTTCAGGTTCCACTGTTAAGGCAACAGGTATCAGGTCCCTCATTCCAGGAGCTTTCTTTGTGCTCCAAAGTAATGCCAGAGCACATAATAACACACTGATAATGGTAAGGAGAGAACTGGAACGAGATGATCTTTGAGGCCCCTTCGGACCCAACTCATTTTATGATTCTATGACATTATTCTTTGGTTAGTAAAAATCCACAGCAGGTTAACAAAAAATGGTGCCACCAGTACAGATGGGAAACATGGAATGCTTTTAGAGAGGTGATTTCCAATAGATCAGAAAAAACAAACAGGTTAAAAATCCTGTCGTCCTTACTCAAGTGAAACTTCTAACAAGTCAAGTCTGTCTGGGGTTAAATTCAAGACAGACTGAAATAATCCTGGGCCAGAAATGAAAGAAAATTTGCAAAACTCTTCTGTAATTCTTCTCAGTATCTCTGAATTGTAAAGCTACAGCCAACCCTGTTTCCTGCAGCTACACCTGCTCTGGGATGCCCAAGCAACCACTCAATGGAAGCAGAAGATTAATAAATTGCTGATTTCCTACAGGTCACAGGGTGGCTGCCCACTCTGCAGATCTGAACTGGCTCATGATGTTTCAGCCCCCTACACCAGGTTACTGCTGGTTCTCAGGATTGGTCCTAGCTCTAGAGATGTTTCACTGGAAGCACCTGAGATACTTCCTCGAGGAAACTATGAAATACTTGGACGAGACTTTCTCCAAGGAAGGAGTGCAGGATTTAGCACGTGGTGATCCCATTTTGTAGCACTTCATTAGATGGGTACTGACACCTATTAGAGGGATTTACACTAGTGCACTGATTAGAAAAGTACTTCAGGAAAAAGGAACGCTGTAATCAGCTCAATCAGCAGGGACAGGCCGTGATTCGGATCGGTTTCAGCAATCGAGAAGTTAAAGAGCCATTTGGCAAAGTCACATGCAAAGACATTTTGGAATAGGGCACGTACACACACGCTCACGCACTGCTTACCCTCCATGGCTATGGTTGAGCAGAATGTGGGGGAAGGTTAAAGAAATTTACCAAAAGAAGGGAAAAAAAGAAAAACAATATTAATAAAACTCAGCAGGGAAAAAAAAAAACAAAAACAAAAAAAACAAACCAAACCCAAAACATGTGTAGCAATAAGAGACCAGTTAAAAAGCCTGCAACGAAAACGCACCGTCACCAGTGCCGGCAGTGACTCGTGTTAGCTCTTGGTCTGTGTGTTACAGAACGGCCTGCTGCCACCCCTGGGGGCACTGCAGGGTTTGCCATGCACCCACACTCCCTTCTTACTCAGCACATGGCAGGAGATCATGCAAAGCTGGACAGGAGCAAGCCAGTCTGGCGAGCAGCAGAGTGGTGAGTGGAGCAGAGGGGCCTGGGCAGTGGTGGGAAACAACCTGCCCTGGGAACGCTGGTCCCTTCACACAAACAATCCAGTACTCAAGGGATTTAAGAAAATGTTGTATTCATCTTTCTGAAACTTTTCTTTTCGTTTAGAGAAGTCATGATAGGAAGTACATGGTCATGTAGCTCGTTTGCAATGACTAATCACAGTTGGGATGAAGAACCACCAAGAACCCATTCTAGATCACACCCAATGGAACTCCAGGCCCTAACCTTTCAAGACTATGCAAACTGTGTTTCTTAACACTTGATTTCTCTGTTTGTCCCCAATATCAACACTGTTGCTCTGTACAGTGTGAAGTCAGGAGTCTCCTGACTGGCTGGCTCTGTCTCAGCCAGGAACCCACATGCTCTCTGGTGCCTGCCCTGAAGGCTCCTGAGGACAAGCAGTTCCAATCCTCTCCGTTTGTGTTCTGCAGAGAAGGGAGACTGAAAGGGAGTCTGAACTGGGTGTACAGCAAAGGGAGTCTGAAATGAATCCTAGGAACATTTTCATTTAGAACTGCAGCCATTAACAAAGCTATACCAAAAAATAATGGGCAAAACAGCCCATGGGACATAAAACAATCCAATTTCAAGAAAATCTTAACAGAAAAAAATAAAATCCACCCTCCCTTCCTACTCAAGAAGCTATTTAGTATACAAATCTTATTCACTTGTCATTACTGATGTCTTTGGCCGCTTAGGTTTAGTTTGTTGTCAAAAGGATATATTTCAGAAAACATTTGTCATGTTCCAGTATCAGCATTTAGAAAGAAAATTTTAGAGAAGCCAAGTTTAGTAACACATCTGTTACTGCTTTTTGACATTTTCTGAGGCTTGGCAGCTCAAAAAGCATTGGCATCAGTGTGTAATAAATAATCCTGCTCAAATTCACCACTGCTGGCTGTTTACGCTGATTCCTACACATTCCAATAATCCCAGAACAAGAGCAGGAGTGAGACAGACTGGCAGTGCCTGGGATCAATTTGTGCTGAACACACTGCTCTGATGGCAGGTTTAGAATTACATGCTTAGATGAACTGGGCTTTTTCTGTATTTTCTTAAAGCACCTAAAATAAGGGTCACTCATCCCAACCGCTGTGGCCACCACAATGTGGATTCCTACTCTTTACTACTGGCCTGGCAGGGCTGTTTCCTGATGATTAGAAAGGTCAGAGAGTCCCACAGGCAGGGAATAGTGCACAGAGGGATGACTTTGGAAGTGCCTGACATCCTCAGGAGCAGTTCTATGGACACCAACCACAGCAGGGGCAGCAGGCTGTTGTTTCACAGCAGCATCTGCTACAGAACTGCTGCCAAGTTTCAGCTCTGGCTTTATTGCCTATTTATGGAGATGAAACAACACATAAAGAAGCATCTCAATCCCAGGTCAGACAGCCCATTTCCCCTCTTCCTTGTTCCCCAGAGCTAGCAGGGTTTGAGGAGCTGGGGTGCTGCAGCTTTTTGAGCACCACAGTTCAGACAGGTCTCACTTCCCCGTGACCGAGGACAGGAGACTTTGGTACCCCCAGTAACTGGGAACACTGGGTGTGCTCCTTCCTGCGGGGCAGGGAAGGGAGGCTGGGTCCATATGGGACATCTCATGCTCCTCAAACTAGAAATAAACTCACCTGGGCAAGGCTCTAGGTGAGGAACATGCCAAATAATCACAGTCACAGAGCACCTGAGCCTACCAGTCACCTCCCCACTTCCCTGCAGAGCTGCCGGGGCACGTTTGCCCCACGACAGCGTTTACTCGGGACATTTGGGCGCCCTTTGCTTTCCACGGTCTCTACTTGAGGAACACCAAACTCCCTCAGAGCGGTGATGCTGGACTTTCTGAGGGCCTGTAAGGAGGCAGTGAGCAATGTACCTTCACGCCCTCGTTGTAGCTGTCCACGGGGCTGTTCAGGCTGCCCAAGTGGCCGGGGGCTCCGGGGCGCGGCGGCTTCTTTGGCGGAGCTGCGTGATCTGCTTAATGAGGACAATTGGCACTGTCAGAGGACCAGCATGTCAGATGCACCTGCATCATTCTGCTCTGCCGACACTACACAAGCTGCACATGCTCTTCTCCACTGGACATCTTTACGTGTCTTGCACTAAATTCACTGTTTGTAAGAGCTGCGCTTCATGAGAACATGATTGTTTCTGTAAGACACTTTGAAATTCCCTGTGTGGGGCAACTGCTGCTGCTCCCAGCACACCCACCTCACCCCTCAGAGGTTCTCATGCCTCAGTGCCAACATGTTGTGTGTACCTGGGAAAACTGAACTTTTTCCTGGAAGGAATCCTGGGTGTGATTCATTTGAGACTGAAAAACCCAACTTCAGGTGTCTACTTCTTTTTTTACATGTCTGAACTCCACCCTGGGTGAAGTCCCACACTGACTCAGCTTCCTCCAGACACTTCCTGCCTGTTGATCTAAACACTTCCCTGGCTTTGCTGACTGCATGTCTGGGGCCTGCACAGGGAATGTGAACACAGATTACACCAAACACCAATGTGCAGAACCTGAGAAATGAATCCCTGTATGGAAATACTGGCATGAACCTTTGTCACCACTGCTGGTGGAAGACTTGTAATCAAGGATTCAAGATGACAGTGTATGAATGTACTGCTTACCTGGTTTACCCACAGGCTGATATATGTGCTGGTTACCAGCCTATAAAACAAAATAAACATTTAAAGTAGTTACTGCAGTGCTCACAGCTTCCATCTCTCTTCCAGCACTATCTCAAACACTGAGAACAGCCAGTTCTCAGCACACTTCCCAACAGAGCAGGGATCTTCTAGAACTAAGGTGGACAAAGGCAGTGTGCAGACTTTGGAAACAGGGGACAGGTGACAGGGACAGGTGACATCCCTACAGAGGTGCTGTCACCACTGTAGAGAGAGAGAGCATTTGTGCAGTCGAAGCTCCACCACAGTTCCAGCTGGACAGCACAACAAAAGGGGCTTTTTAAAAACCCCAACAGCTAAAGGAGAATAGAAACAACACTGGTCTGTCAGTCACCTCACCAATAAGGACATGACAAAGTGGAGACATTCTGTCATATCATTAACTTGGATTTATGCTGGTAACCTAAATATTTCAAATCTGATAACCCCAGGGAAAAAGAAAGGGCACAAGAGAGGAAGGAGAGTGAAATCCCACTAAAACAATTATTGCATTTTTACTTCCAGAAAACTGTGTATTGAAAGTATACGTGAAAAGAATGTGATCAGTGAGGAAATACTAAAATATGTGTGGGAATTTCTCATGTGTATCACTGCCCGACCTCTCTCTTCCTCTCAGTGAGAAACTGACATTGACTCACAGCAGCATTAGGCATTTCCCACTGCAAATGAAGTCAGAGCTATGTTCTGACTCTATTAAGAATGACAAAACTGCAAAACCAAATTCTGGAACCAGAGGCATAGTTACCACAAATCAGTCTCCTTTAAAACTAATTCTGAGTTTTCTTTACACTCTTTCCAATGGCGTGTGAAACTGCACTGCCTCCTTTGGGCAGACAGGACTTCCCCTACAAACATTTGGGATCTGGGGGCTGTAACCTGTGACATGACCTCAAAACCTCCAGGGCATCTTCAGGAGCAGCACAAAACCCATCAACACTTTACTTGCTCTTATATAAAGATATACCAACATCCAAGGCATAAAACTAACTAATAGTCTTCTCCAATTTCATGAAAAAAATCTTAGGAGCTTCCAGACATGAATGTCTCCGGAGACCACTCTGCAGTGTGTCAGTAATACAATCATTCATGACTGTGCTTTGGCTGCAAATGCAGGAAGAATCCTGAAATTCTTCACTGGTGAAAAACTGCTGAAGGCAAAGTAGGAGTTCACAACTGCATCCCAAATGAACCAGGAGAATTTTAAATACTCGCTACTTTAAAGGTGACCCCTGGGGAAAACCAGCGGATTAAGGACCACCTTTGTGTCATCAGCAGTCTCCAGACTGACCCCCCTTTCCATCAGCATGATCCAGAGATTCCAATGGCAATTAAGCAATTGGAGAGATGGTTTTAGTTAAACACACAGGAGTTAAGCCACTAAGAAAGAAGACCCGAGCTGCAGCTGCTGTCTGGGAATAAAGGAATGGCTGTGGGATTTATTCCCATTGTTTCACAGAGGATCATTTACCCCAAGCAGATTTCTGGGTAACACAACAGCAACATTTACATTCCTTGTGAGAAAACCCTTCAGATATTTAAAACAACTGCAGAAGTTACTTTAATCCTGCTTCCTGTTGACACAACTTGCAGAAAACAACCCACATTCTTCAATAAAAGCCCCAGTTCTACAGCACATGACCACTTAAAAAATATTGCAACATACTGAGGCAAACATTTTAGCATTTGTTTCAAGAACAGCTCCAAGGGGGAAAAAACCAGAGAATAAAAAACCCAACAAAGCCCCCAAAGTGCTGCAGTGGCTGCTGCTCCCACACAAGCTGAGCCTCTTGGAAAAGTTGTACAACCATGTAATAGTAGTGGAAACATTCAGCAAGAACTTTAGATCATCTCCCACAGCTCAGACCGTGCAGGACACGTTCTACCAGGAAACTGGAGGAAAAAGGTGGGAGAGGAAAGGATCCCACATGTACTCACTGGGCCCTGGAGACCTCCGTCCTCCCGGTCGATGCTGCCTCTGGAGAGCCGCACGTCGGGCTTCTGGAACAGAAATGACACATTTCACTCTGTGCCGCTCTCACCCTTGGCTCAGAGGCACTCAAGAGACAGGAAAATCCTGCTAAAAACACACACTGGCAAATCCAGATGCCATTCCACTGCAGCCCCCACAGCCCCACTGCAGCTCCCGCTCCTCCACCACCCGCTCCCGAGTGGGAACGCTCTCAGGAATATCCACTGCACACGACGCTGGAAAACCTGCATTTGAACTTGCTCAAAGGCAGCAAAACTCGTGGTTTTCTTTGGAAAAAAAGAGCAACAAAAAACCGCTCGCTTCCCAAGAGCAAAATTCCAACCACAGGATGAGAAAGGCTGTGCATAAATTCCCGCTTCCTGCCCCAGGATGGCTTAGATGTACTTGGCTCCCTCTCCCAGCCTGAGAATGGGGCCAACTGCTGGAGCTCCTTAAACACTCCACTGGATACAGCAAGCTAACAAAGCCATCCAGATGCCCTTTTCTCCCCCTGAATTTCTGCTTTATGTGTTTTAAACACAATGCAGGAACCCAAGCACTTGTTGTTCTAAAAGAGTAAAAACAAAACCACACCAGGTTTTTGTCCCCCCAGCAGGGAAACCAGTCATTTACCAGTCATTTTCCTCAGAGAATATCCTAAGTTGGAAAAGACCCACAAGGATCACTGAGTCCAACTCCTGGCCCAGCACTGGAAAACCCCCCACATCTCCCCAGCAAATGCAGGTATGAGATATTCATTCTTCAAGGACAGTGTTAATTAAGTGGAAAGAGAAAGGAACAGTGGATGTGAGGCCAAGGTTAACCCTGATGTGCCCACACAATCCCAGCAGAATGAGAACACGTCTCTAGTGCATGAATTCTGGCACTGAGAAACAGGGGATTTATCTGATGCTCATCTGAGACTGGATGAGGAGTTAATGAAAAGGGGTAAAAGGCACATCTACACCAGTGCAAATACAAGTTCCTTCTCATGTCTGCAAGTATTTCTACAGAACATGGTCACACACAGCATGAGAAGGAGTATTCTTTATTTAGAGAAAGGCAAGTGTGTGAACACTGAGTGTAACTAAGCTGACCCCCTGTCCTTTCAGGGTTAGTTTCAGGGGGCGAATGTATCCTTTTCTTGTTTAATGCTATTCCAGATCCCTTTCCTTCTTTTCTTTTAAAAACACTAAAGAATAATTCCAACTCACATACCCTGCTAAATGACTCTAAAACCAGCAGGGCAGAAGGAACTTGCAGAGATAGACTAATATTGATCTTTTGTCATTAAAAGCACTCCAGCTGTGCTGCCAGTTTGTCAGGAAGGCTTATTTAGGATTTTCCTTCAGTCTTCTGCAGACTGAGTGAGGCACAGCCAGAAAGGGTCACTGCCTGAAAGAACTTGCAGGTTAAAAATAGACAAATCACATCAGACAGGGAAATATTTAACCCCATGTTAAACACAAAGAACTGAAGCAGACCCAAGAGATTCTCTATGTTTTTCCAGGAATTTGTGACAAATTTTATGATGAAACCTACCACTGACTAATCTCCAGTTTACTTTCTTTATTATGAGGAAGGAATTTTTTTCTGATTGAAGTCTCACTTGATATGGGTATGTTAGAAACTTCATCAGACAGCTGAACTAAGTCCTGATTCTCATCATGATTTTCAGCTAAAGCAAATAGCTATCCTTGTTTCTTTAAAGTATATTTCAATTACACTGATGCTCACAACATGCCACTGTGAATTTATTTCAGCCAGGTGAAATAAATAACCAAAGGCTATTTTATCACAGGGGTATTTAATGGTTTCTGCACTTGTAACAATTTGTTGCTCCAAAAATGCATCTTAAGCCATAGAATGGTTTGGGTTGGAAGGGACCTTCAAGATCAGCTGGTTCCAAGCCCCTGCCAGGGGCAGGGACTCCTCCCACTAGACCAGGTTGCTCAGCCCAGACTCCAAAGACAATGAAACAGCATTTTAAAGGATTCAGAAGCACAAAAATGCACACTAGTCCAAGTAACAGGATTTTTCCCTCTAGTATTAAAACAAATCAACAGACATAATATCCATCTCCTCCCCTCATCTTACTGACAAGGCCCCTCCTTTCAGTATCCAAAGTCTCCTCATCACAGCAAAAATTCCATTCCCCAAGAAACCAACATGTGGCATCCCATATACAGAGTGCAGAATCACCCAGCTCCAGCCCAAGAGCTGCTGCACAGAAAGGCTGTACATGCACAGAAAGTATTACTATAATGGCATAAACTTTCAACTTCTCCAAACATTCTCCTCTGACACATCAAAGATAGATAGGAACACAAGGAACAACAGAGAAATATTAAACACACTTTTGTGTCCAATGTCCAAGAAAAGGCCCAATTACATATTTATTGACTTGAGTGTTCTAATAAATTCCAACAGCTCCCATTTTATCGAATAATATTCTGATTTATTCATTAGTGTAGCTGTGGAAATTTCAAAAGATGAATTATTTTACATTAATGGTGATTTTACATTAATGGTGATTTTGATGATCAAACTTCCACTGTATTTTAAAGTACTACTTAGCTGCAATTTTTATGCTTCTGTAGTGGCAAGAACTTTAACTTGAGCTCCTCATGGCATGACAGCAATGCACTGCTGGATTTTAATACTGACAGTGTTTAGTGCAACACTCTCTTGGTCAAAAATGAGCCTCACACCAACACCAACCTGTTCTGTCCTTCACTCACCATTTCACAGCCCTTTGCCATCTCCCCAGTCCCTGCCATGGCAGCCCTCCCAAAAACCAGAGGGAGGGAGAAGTAAATGTTGCTAAAATCTTGCAGAAAAACAAAATCCTTCAAAAATAAATGGATCTTTTTCTATGAGTCTACTATCTGAAATGTCTGGAAATGTCAAAAGGACATTTCAGACAGGATGTGTAACGTGGACAAACTGGGATAGAATCTACTTTATTTCCAGTATTTCTGGCTGCTTGCTAATAAAAGAACATGCAAATCTTGGTGTTCTCAGGATACGTTGAATTTTAATGTCTTCGTGGGATTTTCTCCGGCTAAAAATTAAAATCTTATTTTAGCATCAGTTCACATCAATTACACTTGAATTGCAGTTCTCAGTGTCAAAACAGGACAAAACCACAACTATGTGGGAATTTCAGAAAAAAAAAACCCAAATCCAAGCATGATAAAGAAACTATGTGAGTTATTTCTTCTCAGCCTACCCCAGAACGGACTATAAATTTCTTAGTGCAACACTGTTCTGTCTGCTGGGGAGTTCCAAAAGGCAGGCACAAAAACATCTTTATTAATGTGACTAAAAGCAATGCACGGACAGCCACAAAGGAAGGTTCAAACTGGAAACCCCAAATAAATGAGGAAATTAAACAGGCCAAAAGAAGAGAAGTGTGGTGTAAGACATTCAGAGAGAGTAAGGTGTTTGTAGTGCAGCCTTCTCACCCTCCTGCACATGCCCTGGCCAGGGATGGTCTCCTGCAGGGACCTGTTCAAGCTTTAGGTGCAGCAATGCTTTGTCTTCACCTCAACTTGCTCAAAAATAACTTGGATGTTCCTGTCCTCCCTGGAGATTCTCATCTCCAAAGCACTTTTATCAGGGGAGCATGAAAGTCCATAGTTTTAATCAGTGCTCATTAAAGCTGCCAGACTATTGGGCTGCATCCCCTCCCTGTCAGGGGGTGGAGGGAAGGTCAGCCCTGGACCCCTCAGAATCATCCCCTTTCTCACCTCCCAACAAAGACATTTAGTACAATTTAAAATTAAACGCTTCTTTACTCTTTGGGATCTTACACAATGGATTTGTTTTCCTTCAGGAGCTTCCCATGAGGAGAAAACTGTTTGTTTTCTCTTCTTGCAGCAGAATCTCAGAATTCTGGACTGTGTAAAGGCTGCAGCTTGCAAACATCTCTGTCTCCTCTCAAGCACTGACTAGTGCCACGTTCTCCATGGACCAGTTTCAGGCAAACTGCTTACACCGATAACAACCTCCCCAAAGACTGGCACATTTCCATTTCAGTGCCACTCAGCTGAGCTCCCCATGTGGGGTGTCCCTCCCAGCACTGTTTATCAGCACTGTTTATCCATGTACCAACGTGCTCTGAGTCCTGTTTTCTCCCTGGAGAAGCAGCAATAAATATCAAGCCGTGAGCAAGTTGCTGTCGCTCTGGGGAAACAAAAATTGCACTAAGAGGAACCCCATGGAGGATTTTTGGTCTCATTGCAGTGTCTTACATTAAATGATCTCTCCTGTGAGTCCAACTCCCAGCAGTACATGTGGGAGGTACTGTAGAGCCAGAAGACTGGGTAAATAGAGCTGCTTTTGGAAGCAGACAGTTTACATTACACATGGCTACATAAGTTAAATATTATACATGGAATACTAAAATCTGCCTCTCCCTTCTTTGTTCTTCTCTGTGCTAAAAAGGACAAATATTCTTCTGAAACCTGCCTAATGCAGGCAAGAGAGGTCCAAAACTTCTTCCTAAATCACCTGGAGTGAAAATGGGGAAGAAGGCCCTTCTCCCAAAAGCAGAAATGGCACTAGTCACTCACTAAAGGACATGGGCCAAGGAAGGTGTGTGTGTGTGTGTAATTTGTGACTTACTTCTATGGTGGATCTTATATGGACCTTAATGCCTCAGTAAATGGATTATTTTTACATGTTTGGACTCTCATGCATGAACTGTGGATATCCTTCAGGAGATCCTCAAGGCTTCCAAGAGTGACTCCCCACAATGACTCTTTCACCATTGTGATTCCTCCAGGGCTGAGCTGAAGAAACCCACATTCCTTTTCCAAGAAACACCCATCTGTAAACTGAAGATTCCCCTGACACACATCCTGCTGTGAGCTCAAAGACACCCTGTGCCTATCACCAGCTTGTTCAGCTTCTGACATGGGGTATAAATCTGCAAGTAACACTCAAGCATGAACCCCAAAGTCTCTACAGTCAAAATGCTACTGTGGAAAGAAAAAGAACTGAAGTCCCTTAGGGATTCCAGTTCCTCAACAGAACAGATGCAACAGAGATGGGTGTGTCCTTGGAATAAAACTAACACTTCATGACGACACACTCTGCTAAAATTGTACTAGAGATGAAAGAAAAATCAGCAAGATCCTCCTCAGCATCAGTCTGGGGCACAATAAACATCCTCATGGTCCAGAGACTCAGTCAAAACAGAACAAACACTACAAATAATCATAATTTACTCTGCAGAAAAACTCAAAGTTTTCTGCAGAAAGTTCCCACGCAGCCTACTGCCACCTGGAATGTCAGTGCTGCATTTCCAGGAAGCCCATTAATTCCTCAAGAAGTTCCTGACCATCTTGAGAGTTTTAACTGCCAATGGGATGGGTTTGACCTCCTGGGCCGTGTAAGTCACGAACAAGACTGGAAAAGCTAATGCCTAAATTAGGGAAGAAATGTTCCTGTCCCCTCCCTCTCTTCAGCTTGTCATAAACTGGACAAAGCAATCTGGCTACAATGGTTTCTTTACTGTCATCCAGTGGCAAGCTGCAAATTCCCAAGTGGATTTAGAAGGAAACCAGCTGCAACATCCTTGAATTGAAAGTAACTTCTCAACTGGTGGCACGATGTGGATCTCGTATGTCGTGGGCATGGGGCCTTCTATAAATAGCTCTTAAGAGATTTATCCTACCTTGGTCTTTACAGCCACTGGCTGTTTGGAACAGTTGGGAATACCAAACATAACTGAGCTCCTGAGAGACTAAGATAAGGCAACTGGAAAGAAATGCCTTGGTAACATCGCCCATGTCCCGACCTCTGGCTTCCTGGAGGATAAAGCATCAATTCTTGTTTTCAAGGAACTCCATGTCTTGGCTTAAAGATCCCTAAAAGATGGTTTCACGTTCTGTGAGACAAACACAAGCAGCAATTTTGGTGTCTAAAAGGAAATTAATCCATTTGTACAGCTATGATTTTTGTACAGCTGTGATTTCTGTACAGCTATTTTTCCTGGAGACCAGCTCCAGGCAATGTAGAGAGACCACAGACTATTGTGACCCCATCTGCTCTAAATGGAGAGCTCATTTATTCAGATTCACCTTCCATAACACACCTATGGCACCTCCATGGATAGAGGCATCTTTTGTAAATACATTCAACATGAAAGACTTCCAAACTGCAACATTCCTTGAAATATGCTTGAGATCAAGCACATTACTGATGTCTGTCACAACCCACACCACTTAAAATTACCCACCTGTCCCACGAGGCTCCCCAAACCCTGCACAGAGAAACCTTCTACTACCACCTTCTGCTCCACCTGGAGCCACCAGCCTCAAGCAGGAGGATTTTAACACAGAGCTTGAATTGTGACAACTGGGAAGTCAGAGCTGAACCAAAAAACACACCAGTGGCACTGACAACAATAAAATATGGAATTGCAGAGAAACAGCCCTGGAAGATCCCATTAGCAATGATTTCTTCTTCCTGCTCCCAGTGATGTTCAGAGCTCTTCCCCACCTCACGGAGCTCTCCTTATATTATTTCTTCCCACTAACTTGCGTCACTATTCCTGCAGTGCAGGACTGCTTACAATTCAGCACAGTCAGGGCCCTTGGAAGGCTGATTATCCCTTTTTCAGGGGTAGAGCACACACAGATCCATGTCTTCAGAACAAAGAGGCAAACTCCAGATGAGCACAGAATCATACCCACAACTTCCCACACATAAATACTCAAGTGGATGAAATGAGATTCACCAAAGGTCACAGATGTTCAAGATATCTGCAGTACAGGACCCACCACCAGCTGAACACTTAAGTCAAAAGCTGTTTCCAAACCTACATTCAGTACTGAGTCCTGTGTTCAGTAAATTTTCTCACTTCACAGAAGTGACCACAAGCTGCAATAAAAGCAGAACTGCAAGGAATGAAGAAGCACTAGGAGGCAAAGGATTACCAGGAATCGTTCCTCTTTTTCAAGCCAGCGCTGATCCTCTTCCATCTCCTGTTGCTGTCGTATCAACCTCTCCTCCATGAGGTGTGTGGGGAGAACCTGGCTCATCCCTCGGATGTCCATAGTGCCCGAGTCCTGCAATCCAGAGAGAGAGTTTTGTTCACTATCACAACTTCAAATGTGTATAAACAGCTTCAAGAGCTTGTAGGTTATAAAAGAGCGGATTTTTAGAAGCCTAAATGTGCCAACAGCAGCCAAGCAGAATTCCTTCAGCTCTTCCCAAACTGAAGCAGAGCAGCAGAAGAAACTCTTTCCAGCTCCAAACATTTGATCTGCCTTGCTCCTAAGTCACTGCAACCAAACAGACTTGAAAGACTCTGTTATGGTTTTCAGCAACGCTGTCACTTCTTGTATTTGCACTTCATTTACGGTGGGACAGCAAAGCCAGATATATCAACTTTGTTTTCTTGTCTTGAGCAATAATGTAACCATCCAGTTGTTAAAAGCTGCAAGATAGATTTTTTAAACGCAAAACAAATATGCTGCTCAGTGTTAGCCAACACTTGCAAAGCATGTCACAAAAGCATTTTTTAATGAATTTTTTAGCAAATATTTATGGGTATCTTAAGCCTACAAATACTCCACATACCACATCCAAATGCTGTCTGGAAACCATTAGCAAATAGTGCATAAATTAGTATTTTTAAAAATGCCAAGGGGAATTTGGTAACAACCTTCCCTGTATTTAACAGGTAAGTCTCAGCTACCACTTAAATGTTTAGCAGAACAGGGAATAGAGCTGGTTAGCAAAGCAATGGATTTAAGACAGAAGCTGCAGAAAGCGAATCTTTCTGGAAGGAAAAAATGGAATGAAAATGTATGTAACACTGGAGAAAAGAAATGACAGAAGGGGAACTAATTTGACGTTCCCTTCAGCAGGTCTGAGCCATCACAAGAGGCTGAAGAGCACCCAAAAGGAGTAAAACTCAGGAACAGCTTTGCAGACCATTTCATTTTGTGCTCTGGGCGAGTTACAGAGAAGTCTCAGATCCTTCACCTGTGCTGGGTATTTTTATACAGGAATGATCACAGTAATGATTTTTACATGAAATGTTCCCACCTCTGTGAACAGCACTAAGTTCCAGTTGTTCTTTTAACAAACACCATGCATTTTCTGTCAGCGACTTAAGACAATTAGTAACAACAAGAAACAACCAAGGATGGGTGTGCAGTGACACTTCATGCCCAACCTCACATAAAAGGATTTGTTTCAAAAAGAACAGAATTCATCCCTGACTCCCAGCCCACTGCACTTCTAAAAAGCACCAGAGACACACTCAGGTTTCCTACAACAGATCTAACCCAAACAACAACAGCAACATAGCTGATAATAATCAAGAAGCGTGTTTAACTGTCCCAAACACAAAAGCCAGACGTGTCAGCTCACAATACCTCCATGTTTGGTTGCCACACGGATATTTCCTGAGGCCGGTGGTTCCAGGAATCCGCCTGATCCAAGAGAGAAGCCTGCCCAGGATAAATGCTGCCTGCCATGGCTGGGATTCCATGAGAGCCAGGGTAGCCAGACACCTTTAGGGGGCAAAAACCCACACACAGACAAAAACAAAGGGAAAAAACAGAGATATTAATATGACCCGATATTAATGCTTCCCCATAATTAGAAGCTACAGCCCCCCCAGGACAGTAAAAATGAAAGCACAGAAATGACTCAATTCAAGCAGTCACTGAGAAAGAGGAGGGGAAGCAACATCACAAGAAGGAAGCTGAGTCAAAATGTGACACAAAACCTCTTTTTTAAGTCTTTGAGGATGCCTATCATAACTATTTTAGAATACTCGTATATATAAATACATATAAATATAACTTTAGGGGATAACTGTAACTGTTTGAGGGTGCCCATCAAACCAGCTGCATCAGAGTGTGTTCTAACCTCTGCAGTCAAGATCAAAGTCCTCTGAGAACAAAACTAAATCTAGAGATACATATGTAAGAGCTCATGTTCCAGTTAATAGGAGCCTGCAAACATCACCCCCCAGAGCCCCATAAAAACGTACCCCCTGCTGTATGTTACAGGCTCAGTCTGGAGAGACACCATGTAATTAGTGTGCTTTACTGCCTGGGAACGTCTCCACAGGAAAATCCCAGTCATTTTAATGAGCCTGAAGTACTTATTAAACCAAGGAAAACCTCCCCCTCTCCATGGAAAAACCCCCTTCACTGAGATGGCTGTAAAAGGCTGTGGCCTTGAACAAGTCTAGAACTGCTCAAAGTCCTGTAATGGCAAACTTTTGTTTTAAATCTCTTCAGCAGTGTCAGGAAGAAAAGCACAACCTGTGAGTACACTAAAGGTAGAGCCAAAGGCAGCAGCCATCAGGCAGCATGATCCCAAGGGAAGTTCCCTGTTGTACAAGGCAAGTAATTCCACAGCTCAGCACGGATGTTAATGGGAACACCACATTCCTTCAATAAATACGGAAATGGCTGATGTGTTTCACTGCAGTTTTAGGACTCTGAACACCACATCAGATATGGAAATACCTGCCATCTGGAGTAAGCCTACCAGGCTCAGTTTGGGTTTTTTTTTTCTGATGTAAAACAAAGCTCATTGAACAGAACTGAATTAAAATAAACCACGTTAAGAAGTGAAACAATCCCACCAGCTGCAACAGAGAGAGAAACCCCCATGTGAGAAACAAATATGTGCACAGTATTAAATATAATACCTGGTAATGATTTGGCTGTACCATATGCTGTGGACTTGGATAAAACCCTTCACTGGATCTGGGACTGGGGTAACCAGGTCTGCTGGGCTGGAAATGCAAAGGAAATTTTAGCGTCTTTAGAAACAGAAAACTAAAAGCAGAAAACTACTTTTCAGTGAGACAAATATTTACAGGTGGTAATGCCAAAAACAAACTCAAAAAACTCCTCATAAAATAGATCTTCTCCAATTATTAACATTTCTTTTAAACAATTAAAATTAAGTTTCCCTCTATTTTTGCTTGGAAATGGATGCAGCTGAATTGTTTCCTTGGTATGTGGATAAATAATGCTTGCTCTGTGAATTCTTTGTTTATTTAATTGCTTGCACTACCCGACCTGCTCTGTGCTGTTTAACTCTAGGCAGGACATCAGCTAAGAACATAATTCTTAAATCAAGTCTCCAGGTGCAAACACAGCATTGTTTCCAGATTTTCCTGTTAATTTGTTGCTTTTGTGACTGTTCCCAAAAACGAATCCTTTTGCTTCAGTCAGAGTAACACAAACCACACTGGTTTGTTTAGCATTACTATTTCCATGTGGTATTCTGAGGTATGAAGTTAGTTCTGGCAGCTAACTTCTCTGTAACTGCCTCAGCATGGTTTTTGATCATACTCTGAACCTCCAGAGGAATATTTGAGGTTTCTGGGGGTTTTTTTGATAAGGAACAGTGCTGCTGGCTGATTCAGGAGGAGAAGAAACCTCCAAACCTCATCGTTCTGCAAAGGGCTCCTTCAGACCACATTACTTTGAGGTTGCAGAATTTATCATTGTTTTATGAAAAAAGTCATTATTCTGGACCAGGTTATTTTCTGTCTCAGGTTTCTAACCAAGTATCACTGTGAGATATAAGTAATTCATAGTATGGATTGAGAGCTGTGAATTAGTTAGGAATATGTATAAGGTTGTAAATAAAGTGGAGTTTAAGACCTGTAACGACCTGAAACCTTTATCATCAACTGTGGGAAGAATATAAAAATTAGTTGTCACCATTAGAAGATAATAATTTAAGAAACACTTAAAATCCCCTATCTACAAAATTAACCTTGTTCAAACGCCAATACTATGCACATCCATATTTCACACAAAAACAGTGTACAAAAAAACCTAACCAACAATTGCATCACATATACACTGAGGACACCCTGGCCCCTCAGAACAGACACGCAGTGGCAGAATTAACTGCAGTCTTAACACACCTTTGGTCAAGTGTTGTGGGTCACACATCACACACAAAGCTCCATTGATTATAATTTCAAATACAGTGCAGCTCACATATCACAAAAGGTACTTGTTCTTCAAGACTAAACAAATTCTGCAAGCAAGACTGTAATAATCAAGCAGCAGA
The DNA here is from genome assembly GCA_013400415.1 of Scytalopus superciliaris. Taxonomy (NCBI): domain Eukaryota; kingdom Metazoa; phylum Chordata; class Aves; order Passeriformes; family Rhinocryptidae; genus Scytalopus; species Scytalopus superciliaris. The sequence continues at coordinate 715,316 of VXBX01006278.1, read as the reverse complement.
TTGTTCCAATTAATGGAGTTTATCTGCTTCTGTAACTTGTAACACTGTCTGTTTAGATAAACACCAAATCCTTCTAATTCATCTCAGATGTCTAAACAGATCTGCAATGGAAGCAACAATTCCATTGCCCTTATTCCTCTGGTGTCACAAAGCTACCAAAATGCTCCAAAATCTATCAGGCAACAACCTGGATACAGGGAAACAAAAGAAAATAAAGAAAAGTTGCCTTCCTGTGAGTGCAGGGGAGTGTGAGTGGCAGAAGGTGCCACACGAGCACTGCAGGAATCATTATCAGCTCCAGAGCGTGTGTACAAAGCTCCAGGAATTCACCACACACTGAGCAGGACACAGACAATATTCCACATGACAGTGGTGACTGCACAAAATTAAATTCCTCAAAATAATATGTAAAGATAACTCTGAGGAGAAGCAGACAAGTCACTCAGAGGGGAGGGTGCTCAGGAACTGCTGAGGTTGGACTCCCACAGCTGCAGAACACATCAGTGACATCCAAACAGGACAGTAATGAAAGAAAACCAAGTGGAAACCAAACCACGTAAGTTCCTTGGCAGCAAATCCCTAATTTTCTATCCAGAAGAAGGAAAATACAATTAGTTGCTTTCTATAATCTCACCAGTGTGTTATAAATAAACTTCACGCTGGCCTGAGAACTCACCAGCCAAGGATTCATAGGAGGGGTACAAGAAAGAAGGAAAAAGAAAAGGCAGGGAAATAATTTTGTGGCAACTCTGGTTGCCTTTTACAAGCTAAACAACAAGAAATAAAAATCATTAGTGCAGTATCATGGCATGGATCAGTTCTAATCACAGCTCAAGCAGAGCTGGGTCATCTCAGGATTCACAGATGATGACAAGCTTGGCCACAATGCTGTGGTTTGAACGAACCCACCAGAGGAGGCTTTGAAGAAATAAACAGAATAAAAAGAGGGGTTTTTTTTTGTTTCTTAAATACATGTAATTTGCAGTCTTAGCTACCTTGGGAGGAGCTTCATCTGATCCTCCTGAGTCCCAGGACACCGTGACTTGTCGCCTGGATTCCATTCTCATTCGCTCTTCTTGCTGCAGCTTCTCTTCCTCCAGTATTGTACTGAGAAAAAGAGATTGGAATGAAGTAAAACTGCAGTTCAGTGACGAACAAACCTCTCCCCAGAGCTCTTGCATTTTTCAGACCAATAAACACAAAGTGACTGAGCACTGAAAACTAAACTTCTTTTACATCCACTGGTTGAGTCTCTGAGAAGCAGCTATCAGGAAGAAATATTTCTGTAGGATTAGCAGTGTGCTTTTAAAAACAGAAGCAGCATCAAATTTTCAGAAAGCTGTGGTTGATCTTGCACAAAATTGTTTTTGCAGAACAGTTCTTTTTATGTGCAATTAGACAGAGAAATCCTCAAAGACAATCAATCAAGCACTTACTTGCATGAAAGCTTACTCTTCACAAGAAAAAATTCTACTGAACTGCTGCAAAGGTTCAAAACAACCCGAAAATGTTCTTTACTGAAACTCAAGAGCTTCAGATCACTGGGATTTTTTTTTTCTTTTTTTGAACAAAGCAGTCAGAAAACATTTAAATACTCCTGCTCTTACACTTCAGCCCAGCCAGGAACACATTCAGCAAAGCAATTTAGCAAAACAGAAAGATCTGACAGTATTCTCTCAGCTTCTAAGCATTCAGGTCAAAAGGCTGCATTTTCACAAAGTACAAGACAGTAGTAAAACCAGTTTGCTACTTACCACTGTTCTGACTATTAAAAAGCCTGTTTGAAGCTGAACATGCTCCTGCTGCCCCCACATCCAGCCTCCTCCCAGCTCTGCTATGTGGCTTATTAATGTTGGATATTTGCCATTTGAAAAATACTCAGAATGAAGCTTTGAAAGAGGGAGCTGCCAATTCCTTGGAGCTGCACGCTACGGGCTGGTCTGGAGATGTGAGCAGGGCAGATTATTTCCATATCACTATCCCCAGGGTAAAGATAATCCTGTGGAGGAGCTATTCCCAGCTCCTTTATCACTCAAGAGCTTCCAGAAACAAAGAGAGGTTCTGAGTTTATAATCTCCTGTTCAGTCTGCTAAACAACCACCCAGAATTACTCATGCAGGGGATGAGATCAACTCCAGCCATCTATTCTCATCGTGGAACTTTACTGCTTATTTCAAGAATAAATTCCTGCTGGAGACAAGAACTTTGCTTTTCCTTACTCAGCCAAAAAAAAAAAAACCCAAACTATGCCACTTCTCAAAAGCAGAGAAGTCATCTTGTCTCAGTGCAGCTAAATCAAGTTTATAAGTATTGCTGCAATTTCAATCCATCATTGCTGAAGTAACACAAGAATGTGGAACAAAAACAAAATTAGACAAGTTATTTGCAAAAGTCATCCTGCTGGAAATACCACAGAAACACAACGGAAGGAATAAAGAGAGAATCTTTCTGTTTTACCTCTCTCTCCCTTCAGAGTAAGGCAAATGCAACATTTCATACCTGAACCCATGAAGAACTAGCAAAAAACCCACTGCTTTACAGCCAGGTCCCACTCCAGATAGCCAGCACAAGTTTTTATGGAGCACAAGAAACCAGCCAACACACATCCACAGCCATGAACCACCTTTCAAGAGATGTAAGATTAAAAAAACCCGGAACAAAACAAGAAAATTTGCCCAGATTAATGAGTAAAATATGAATAAAATATAGCTTCTTAACCAAGCTGTTGGTACAGTAGTTGCTCTGATCTGAGCAGAAGAATAGAACAGAGTTGGCTACAAGCAACTCCCTAAATTTAGAAATGGCTTGTTGACAATTTGGGGCCACGGGTGGAATTTGTCACAGCACAGTCCTGTTTTTCCATAAAAAGGAATGAAACCCCAGTATCTCCTTCTGCCTTCCTATAAAAGCCATTCTATCTGTGATGCCACAGCATTCAGCTTCACCAACTTAAACCCTTATCACTGGAAATTACAAACTTCTATGGAAATGACTTGTTTTTCGTAACAGAGGCTCAGCTCTTTGCCTTGCAATGCCAGCTCATCCCACCCTGCTCTCCCTTCTCCTATGCCATCAGGAGGCTCCTCCCCAGCAGCCCAGGGGCTGGGAGATGGATGCTCTTGGTTCTGCTGACAAGAATATAAAATAGGAATGCCTCAGAGAAGCATTACTTGAAAAAACCACAAAGAATATAAATGACTCACAGAAAGGTCTTTGTTTCCACAGAGGGAGGACCGATCCGTGCACGGAGGCAGAGACGGCCAAGAGATATTTCTGATGTTTCCCCAGTGCAGCTGCTCGAGTTCTCTGAACAGTTTATTAGAATATGCAGAAGGTCAGGAAAAGTCAGATCTAGGCATATTTTCCCAAACTGCATGTATTTTTAGCAGCAATGAGGAGGAAGCAGAGAATTCCATCTCTATGGTTTCCCCAGCAAACCCTGAGTAGAACAGACAATCTCAGCTCAGCTGCTCTGAGGCTGATGAAAAATCTCAACTATTACAAGTCTGAGTAATTGATAAAGTTCTTTAATTTACAAAGAACTTTTTACTGAAATTGGCCTGTGACTGTGAAAAGGAAACATTTACTGGGAGCCTCAGTGCAGGCATATTTGGAATACTGAACTCTATCCACATCTCCAACAGGCACAGCAGCACCAGTCTCTGCTGCTACGGTGATGTGGGAACCCACAGTCAGTGCTGACCCAAAAAAGCAGCTTCTTCCTTTTCCTCTGTGGTCTCCAGCCCCCAGGAATGCCAAGGATGCAGATGAACATACTGTCACATACTGTTCTAATATGCAAGCACTTTTCTATCGATTCCACACTATTCCCAATGGTTACCACCAAAGAGCAATAAGGAAGCATTTTTCAGCCTCCCTCAAGTATTTCAAGTAGGTGCTACAGCACTTTTTTGTCAGGACACCACACAAGGACTCAAACTGCCCTCACTTTTACGGGTTTTCTTTCTTTTCTTTATAAGCAACACTTCAGGATCTTCACCAAATGCAGTGACAAGAAGGCTCAATTCCAGTTCTCATCACTCAGCGATCCCACTGTTGTCATAAAAACAAACAGCCTTTAAAAGCACAGGATCAGTCACTTTTCCCCAGTTGTGTTCAGTGGGAACTGCAGCCCAAGGATGCCAGTGGGGTCACACGCTATGGTAAAACCTGGGACCAACAATCTCAGCAACGACACAAACTGCTGTTTGCTTTGCTATTTGTAGCTGAAAGGATTAGTGAGAGGACCTTCAAACAAAATTCATTCCATGATTCAGTGAAAATGACAGAAAATCACAATAATTTCAAAGCTCAAAATTAAAACTCTCTTGTATTATTTACCATGTAGTGCAAGATAAGGAATCTCTTCTGCACAAAACCTTCAAGGTAACCATTTCCTGACTAAAAACGTCCCACATTCTAACTCTGACCAAGGCAGTGACAGAATCACAGGAGAGCAGGGTTGTACCTCACTGTCCTGACCTAATCTGACTTTTAACCCCTCCCCACCACTTGAAAAAGGGACTTAGAATGCGAGGAGGAATTAAATATGGAAATATCCACCATCTACCCATTTGTTTCTGTGTTTACTGGGAAGACTGACTCAACTCTATCCACTTCAGACAGATCAAATACTGTAAAAATTACTACCCTAATACCACTACATAAATTCATATGCAATAACAAATAACAGCATATAAATTGTACAGCAATCAGCACCTTTGCATTGCACAGTCAGCTGCAAGTACAGTTTGTGCAAAGCAGCTGTTACTATGAAACGGGAAAGCACCAAATAACAGAGACCACATGAAATGCTTATGCTCCCATCAGTGCTATTCCAGATGCAGCAGCTTTTTCCCAAAGCCATGGAGTTTTTCTCATTAAAGCAGGGAGGAATGCTGCAGTGCTGCAGCACTGGCTCCAAGCAAACATCCAGTCTCCTCTCAGCTTGAAGAGACTACCCTGGACATGATCCAGAACGAGCAGCAGCAACACCACAGGGAAAGGCCACCAGGGAAATGGCTTGTTTTTGCAAGTTCATGGGAATTTGGGTTTTGAAACCCAATCTTTCCTAGCTGCCTGAGATTGCCTCATCATCAGGGGATTGGCTGCCTTTCCAGAGAGAAGCAAACCAGCCCTAAGGACAACTGTGCTGCCTGACTGGGAAAGAAAGGCCACCAGTTTGGAGTGGCAGAAAGCTCTGCTTTGGTGGGAAGAGTAAAATGATTTAGGGTTGTAGTGGCCCCAGGAGAGGGACTGTCCTCTAAACAATGCTTCAAATCCCCCAGTATGGCCAGAGGAGCAAAGACACCCCCCACACCGAGTGCACTGTCCATCTGAGTGAGAGAAAGGTTTGGAAGGGGCTGCTGGAGGTCTCGAGTCCAACCTCCTGGTGAAGCTGGGCTCCAAGCACAGCAGGGCCAGCTCCTCAGAGCCTTCTGCAGTCCAAGTTTGAAGGTCTGCCAGCATGGGAATTCCAGAGTCTTTCCGCATGACCCATTCCCAAGCTCACCAGTGCACACTGGGACACATTTTGATGTGCAACCAAAGACCCTGAACTGCCACATGTCCCAGGTGCTGGTTCTGAGGAGAGCCAGGCCCTTGAGCACACCCTGGATTTACTCTTCTCCTCTTTCCTTCCTGGTGAGATACTCTCCCTGCTTGGCTTTACACACCACAGCCCCCCTCCCAGTCACATTTTCCAGGGCTTCCTTCTCACCTGTCCCAACCAGCTGGAAGTTATAAGTATAACCTGACTGCAAATCAGCAAGAATCCTTCCAGGGCCAAAAAATGAGAAAAAGCAAGCGAATTGCCAATTTCCTGCCTATTCCCCAAGTCACACAACTCTCACATCTTTTCCTTGCAATCCCTACCCAACCCTGCCATTCCTTCATTCACGGTTAACTCCACACACTCAAGAGGATGGTAAGTTATCTGTGGTATGGGCTAAGTCTTCCTCTAGCTCTGTGAATTATTAGTCTACACAGAAGCTCCCAGAGTAACAGATGGTGAAACTGTATGAAATTTAAAGAAACAGGAAAAAAAGTTTAAGGTATTTAAGTTATTCATACAGAACTCTGAAATAGCATAGTGATTATATTCATATTGTCCCTTATTTTAACCACCAGTGGATTATCTCAAACCATGAACATCCAGTGACAGCAGAGAATGATACGAAAACAAAACATGCCACAAATCACAGCTTTGAAACAAGAACTGAAATAAAAGTGAAGAATTTGGCAATGAATTACCACAAACCCAAGAGTGGATTGTCAAAGCACAATACCCATGTTATTGCTTGAAGCTTGTATTGACTAATGCAAGATAAACACTGAGCACTCATAAAATCCTGAAGTCACAACTTTTGTGACCCAATTTGGTCACAAATATCAAAGGTGTCTCTACATCATCTCAGTTTAAACATCACTCCCACTAGGGGGTTGGTGAAACGGAGATACGGACAAGGAATATGTTATTCCAGAATAAACTAAGGTGTGAATTTGAACTGGTCTCCAAGGTGTGTGCTCACAGTCATTCCAAGAGAAACATAAAGTAGTCTATATCCTGGTTTACAAAGGCCCAAGGGATGTCTGGTCAATGCTGCTGCATTTCTTGCAGGCTCTGTGATCGCCCTGTGACAGCTCTGTCTGTGCAACCACCGTGCTACATCTTGTGAAAGTAACTTCCAGCAGCACTCACCTGATGCTTCATTTATTTAAGAAAAGATACATTTCCACCCCAAAAGCCCACAGCATGTTTGTCTAGATAATCACTCTAAACTCTTTCTACCTCCCTCCCCAAGGACTGTAGCTGAAATTGTAAACAAATTGCCAATGAAATGTGCAGTTTTTCTTGGGAGAGAAAGACGGTGATTCATATTTCCGGTTATTTGAATTTATTGCCTAATCTAATTTTCTCCGACAGATAAGGCCCAGTTTTCCAAAAGACTAACAACAACCTGGCCTTCTGAAGATAAAACTTAATACACCATGTCTTGTGTTACCCACAGAAAGAAAATACCGTAACAGAAGATAAAGCGAGAATAAATATTTCTGCACAAGGAAACGACCTTTCAGAAGTCAAACCCTACCTGAGTTGTGCTTTAAGTTCAGTAAACCTGGGTCTCCTGCTGGGGTCGTAGGCCCAGCACTTGGTCATAAGGCTGTAGAGGGTGGGAGGGCAGTTTGGAGGCATTGGGAGCCGCTCACCGTTCTCGATCCGCCCAATCACATCATTGTTCTTCACTCCCTGGAAGGGCTTTACCCCGTGCATGAGGATCTCCCACATACACACACCTGAGGAACACACACAGAGCAACGTTCTCCCACTGCCAGCAAACCACAAGACCCGGGAAAAAGAAGGAACACCCCCCAGTTTTGCCCTAACAACGCAATTCCTCGTGCCGGGGAATGGGTTTGGACTCACCGGCGGCGGCAGAGGGTGATGTGCAGCAGGTTACACACAGCGCTGAGGAGCCAGCGCCGCCTGGCCTCGCTCTGCCCTGCCTTTAACCTGCCCTGCCTTTTACCTGCCCTTACTCACAGGGCTTGCTCATACTCAAATCTCCTTTCGCAGGAGGCAGAACGAGCTGTGTTTGCTTTGCCCTCTGACTCGTTCCCACTTGTTCCCACATGTTGAGCGTATTTTCACTGTGAGGGTGCTCTAATGCTGGCAGTGACCCAAATTTTTGGGGCTTGGAACCACGTAATAAACCAGTTTCTATTGAAACAGCACGAAAAGCACATAGGGAAATGTGGTCTGTTGCTTTAGGATTGGCCAGAATTTTCCATAGGATTCATTTTTTCTAATTCTGACTGTACTAGAGTTTTCTTCAAACTGTTACACACCCTTCATTTAAAAACATTTAATTTTTAATTTCTAAAGAGGGTGAACTCTTACTTGCCTTTCCTTGCTCTTATTCCATGTCTCATCACCTTTGTTCCCTAACACAACCTGTGTTCTGTCTGCCCAGACCAGCTGTCTGGACCAGTCTGAGCACAGGTGATCAGATCCATAAAAAAATTTACAAATTTAGGAAAAAAGATCAAAGCTTCAGGATATGCCCATTTTGCCTCATTTTTACTCAGCTTCTGGTCATACTTTGTGAACTGACAGGAGCTATGAAAGACAAACTAAGTGGGAATCAAGCATTAAAGATCTGGAAACAGGGTATTACGTGGGATGAGTTACACACTAAACAAGATGTATCACCATAAAAGTCAAAATATAAAACAGAAACAGCAAATTGCAATGGTATATCACAAAAAACCCCAAACCCAAAAAACCCAAACCCGACTAACTGAAAAAAATAATCTCCATTATGAGATAATTTCCTTGTACTTTCCTTTCTGTCAGCTTCTTACCAGAGATAAAAAGGCACATGGAACTTCAGGCCTACTGAGTAGAAAAAGGAAAAAAAAATACAAAGATGCAAAATATGCTGGAAAAAACTGGACTTTCAGAAAGTACAGTGAAAATTGTGCCAAATATCTGGAAATTATTTATTTATAGTAGCCAAAATGTAACCCTGAACTTTTCCAAGAGGCCATTAAGGAATGCCCACCATGGGTGTTCACTCACCAAACATCCACACATCACTAGCTGAGGTAAACCGTCGGAAGTTGATTGACTCTGGAGCCATCCATTTGATAGGTAATTTTCCTTTGGAAGCTGCAGGGAAGGCAAGACAAGGCAGGCTGTTATCTCTGCTATGAGCTCAAGCACAGACTGTGTTCTCAGTGAAACAATTCACAAGTAAAATCCACCTCCAGTCCTTCAACTATCTATTGGTAAGGTTGTTTGGCTTTGCCTTAAACAGAGAAAAGAACCAGCAAACCCCAAAATAATAATAATAACCCCAGCCTCCCAATAAAGGCCTCAACATCAAACCCCAAAAGCACAACAAGAAATGATCATGTGAAAATTACTTCTCCTCTCAGCAATTAAAAAGATAGAATGTAGCTCAGTGAAATGGGACAAAGGAAAGGAGAAAATAAAACGAAGTGTAAGGGGACACATAAAGGATATTTTAAAATATACGACTGAAACCAGAAATATCTTGAAGATGAGATTTATGGATCCATGGTTTAGTAGTATACAGCAGCTTTGAGATGCTGCTGTTTGGTACTCGACATGCAATCTGTTCTCCTGCTGCACCTGCCATCTATCAGGCACTGCAGGACAAAGCACTGGAGCTCAGTATGCCATCCAAAATGGGGAGAAAAGCACGCTTCAAAGACAGTTTTGTCCTGAACCTCAGCCGAAGGATTCAGTACACTGAGAGCACAACCCAACACTTATCTGCACCTAGACGTGAACGTGCTACTTCCTCCAACTTAAATCAGACCTTGTGATCTCTCCTCTTGAGCACATATGTAGGAATTTACTGCCATCATTAAACTGGGGAGTAACTTGCTTTTTTATCCAAATACAGCAGTTAGACCAAGAAAATCTGGTTAATTTCCTCAATATCGTGAGAAGCAACTGTGTTCCAGCTGTCCTGCAAGAAGGACCCAGAGTGGTGACTCACCTTTGTAGTAAGTACTGTCTTCCATGTATCGGGATAAACCAAAGTCACCCAATTTCACACAGTCAGTGGCAGACACCAGCACATTTCTAGCAGCAATATCCCTGCCAAAGAGAGGGAACAGTATTTCTAGCCATTTAAAAGCAAAGTGGGGAAGTATCACCTGAAGAAAATTTGCCTCCTGCCCTGCCAAGGTGAGGAATGCGTTTAAGATCTCAGTTCTGCAGGAGGTTTCCTAATAAGGAGCTCAGATTTCAGTGATACCACAGGGATTATGGAAAGACTTTGGCATTTCTGTCTTGCAGTTTCCCAGGTGAGGCAACTTGGCTTACATGTGCCTGTTGATTCTGGGTTTGAGCAGGTGTGACTAAGCACTGACAGGCTGGAGCAGTGATGTCCAGACAGCGAACTGAGCGTGCTGCTCTCCCTGCTGCAGGACACTGGGAGCTGAGTTTTGCAAGTTTATTGCTACAATTCAAATGAACAACTGCTTGGCTGAAATTATATTATCACTTTGGGCAGAAAAGATCTTTAAGATCATCCAGTTCAACCATTAAACCAACTCTGCCCAGGCCATCATTAAACCATGTCCCCAAGTGCCCCATCTAACATATTTTTGAAGACCTCCAGGGATGGGGAATCAACCACTGCCCTGGGCAGCCTCTCCCAGGGCTTGGCAGCCCTTTTCATGAATAAATTTTTCCTAATGTCCAATCTAAACATCCCCTGATGCAGCTTGAGGCTGTTTCCTCTCATCCTGTCTCTTGTTACCTGGGAGAATAGACTGATCCCCACCTGGTTACACCCTCCTGTCAGGGAGTTGGAGAGTGAGGTCCCCCCTGAGCTTCCTTTTCTCCAGGCTGAGCCCCCCCAGCTCCCTCAGTTTTTCCTCACAGGACTTGTGCTCCAGACCCTTCCCCAGCTCCTTCTCTGGACAAACCACAGTCCCTCAATGTCTTTCTTGTCATGAGGGGCACAGAACTGGACCCAGGGTTTGAGGTGTGGCCTCACCAGTGCACAGAGGGACAGTCACTGCCCTTGTCCTGCTGGCCACACTGTTGCTGGTACAGCTTAGGTGCCACTGGCCTTCTTGCCCACCTGGGCACTCCTGGCTCACGTTCAGCTGCTGCTGACCAGCACCCCCAGGTCCTTCTGTGGTTGGGCTGTTGTGACCCAAGGGCAGGACCTGACAATTGGTCTCGCTGAACCTCATACTGCTGGCCTTGGCTCACTGATCCAGCCTGTCCAGATCTCCCTGCAGAGCCTTCCTGCCCTCCAGCAGTTCGACACTCCCACCCAGCTGGGGGCTGTCTGACTGAGGGTGCCCTCAATGCCCTCGTCCAGACCATCAATAAAGATATCAAACAGGACTGGCTCCAACCCAAACCCTGAGGAATCCATGGTGACCAGACCCCAACTGGGTGTGCCACCACTCCCCACCACCCTCTGAGCCCGGCCACGCATCCAGTTCCTAACCCAGCAGAGTTCAGCTGTCCAAGCCATGAGCAGCCAGTTAAAATCCAAGTATCCATAACAATCCCAAGGGTCTCCTATTTACCATGTTTTAAATATAAATATCTCTGTATATACACATAGTTATTACCTGATATGTAAGTGGTGGCACGCACATGATCACAACACATATACAGAATTTAATTGTATTTAAACACAAATAAATAGCTGAAGTTCAAAATTAATGGTACTTAATAACTGCTGTGAATTATTAATAGCATACACTAAGAGGCTGAAGCCAGTCTCTTCTCCCTAAAATGATCATGTTCAAATTCAAGGGAATAAAATTCAAAACACACCCCAAAGGAAATTTAGGTTCATCTTCTGGTTACGCAAGTACTTATATTTTATAAATATTTTATTTTCCCTCTTCTTTACTTAAGGAACCATCTGCCCTTGTTTTGCTGTTCTATATTTGAAAGACTACAGTTGACTCACAGCTTCAAAAAATACTGTAACCACAAAGCAACAACCCAAAATGAGTCTGATTAAAATCCAGCACCAGCTCCAAGTCAATCCAGGAGTGGGCCAGCAGGTGTCACCCTTGAAAAGGGTGTCATTATGGTGGAAGCCTCTGCAAAAACCACATTCCCTAAAATCTAAAGCTGTTGCACACAAAAATAGACATGAACATACATATATATGTATGAAATCTTACCTATGTACAAATCTTTTGCTCTCTAAGTAGGCAAGTGCTGTGCTGAGCTGGTAAGCGTAGAGGATCAGAGAGGCCAGGTCCAAGCCGTATTTTCTTACTTGCAAAAATGATCTCAGCTTTTTGTACAAAGGAAAAAAACCAGAAATTAGGATCAAAAATAACAAATCTGAACGAGGCATATCTCAAACTGTAAAGTTTACACGAGTATTGATGGGCATGACTTCCTTAGGGCTGGATGAGAAAAGAAAATCACTTCCCATGAACAAAACTGACTCTGGGTTAAATTCAAGCAGTTTTTTACTACATGAAATCAGCCAAACAAAAAAAAAATACTGATTTTGTGCATTGCTTTCACGGTCCTTTTGAAGAGCATCTGCTGCTGCTGTTCCAGAGGGAAGCACTCCTGGACTTTTACTGACTGCCCTTGAGTACAGCACATGTTTACAGCCAAAATAATTGAAGAACTTAACAGCACCTGGCCAAGCCAAACACTGGTTAGATCAGTATTGCTTCAGAAGCATTAATTTTAACCTACATGTGCTGAAACAACTGAATTTAGCAGAGAGTAGCTAATACCAATGCAGAGTATTTATAAGCTATATTCCAAGTATAAGGCAGGTAGGACCTACTGGAAGGTGGCACTTGAGTCTCCTTAAATATTAAAACAAGGCTTTAAAAAGTCGTTTGCACACTGGAAAGGAAATCTGTAATTTTTTGACAGAAAATTGCTTCTCCAGTACAGATTTCTTTGCCTCCCCTCCTTTTCTTGGACAATGTACTGCAGTTTGATAATTACAATGACAATATACAATGCAAAATGAAATGTCACTGCAGCTCACATTTTCAGAAACATGAGGCTGAAAGAAAACTAATCGATTATCAACAGCGACATTCTAGTTTTCTTGAACCAGTCATCCAAATAATAATGAGGGAAATCATCTTGTTCAGGCCCTCTGCTGCAGAGGCTCTCCAGCAAAAAAAAAACAACATAAGAAATTTAATGTTTCAAGGGAAAATGCAGCATTACTCAGGAAGAATAGAAGGTGTACCGCACCTTCACTTCCAGAAGGTATATTTGCAAATGCTGTTTAAATGATATTACATTATCATCATCTTGACAGAGGTCATGCTCTCACTCTGGAACTGCAATTGAATTCTCTGAAAACTGACTAAATGGCTTTGGAATGAGGTGATGCATTTCCCCCAGTGGAGGAGAAGGTCAAATGCTGCCACTCCTGTTTCTGAGTCCATAATTCTACAGACAAGTATGATATCATGTTTGATATCATGTGTCAGTACTGGGAAGTGTTTTCTCAATCGCAGAGGAACCTGTGAGCTCAGAGAGAGGAGACCAAAGGCTTTTCATACCTCTCCAAGCGTGCAGAGCTCCATGATTATCCAGACTGGGTTTTCTGTGATAACTCCAATGAGCTTCACAATGTGAGGGTGATCGAACTGGCGCATCGTTACTGAAGGGAAACACAAACAATTCCATGGGTAAGACGCTCTTTGCCTACGACCAGAAAGTACAACCACAGGACTTGAAACAACCAGTAATGTCTGCTCATTTCATGTGCTGTGGGCAGGAGGAAACACTTGCTTTATCTGTACTATTCTCCACTCACACAAATGCAAACTGCCATGGAAGGTGCCAGGCAAGTCAGGGTCTGGCTCTCAGCCCTGGCTGAGCACAGCCTGTGAACATAATGACCTGTCAAACCAGTGCATGACCAGGTAACCTGGGCCTTCCTACTGCAAGAGGAGGCAAGAGAAAACACTGTGTCATTCAGATACTGGAAAAAATGTGTGTCAGTTCATGACAAACAAAAATCTTAATTGTTACGTTCACATCTCATTTTATTTTCCGTGGACTTAATTAACTTTTCAGTCTCAGCAGTGCAGTCACAGTATGTTTTATGCAGCGTCACAAATGAATCACAGAATGGTTTGGGTTGGAAGGGACCATCAGTATCAACCAGTTCCAACCCCACTGCCATGGGCAGGGACCCCTTCCAGGTTACTCCAAGCCCCATCCAGCCCAATCTTGAACACCTCCAGGGATGGAGCATCCACATCCCTTATCCTGGAACTGCTCACCTCAGAGACTGACTGCAGGCTTTACAATGGTTTGGGGAGACCTACTTGTCAGTTTAAATCACACATCAGTCTTCTGATTAAGTCCCTCTCTCCCAACAGAGACACGGCAAAATCATCCTAAAATACATCCCTAAAACGTATCCTTAAATACATCCTTAATGTATTCCTGACAAACATCCTTAATTGATGCTCAAGTAGTGTCTCTTCTGCATTTACAGTCCGTAATGTCAGCAGAGACACACAGTAATTACCAAACTGCAGACTCTGCTCCAGAGGGCCTCAACTTGGGCAGGAATAACACCTGCTGTCTTCTGGCTTTGAACTAATGCCAAGCTAAAACCAGGAGGCAGTTCTGGATTGTCATTCTGAGGAGTTCTGAATTCTCTTCTGCACTTGGAACCAAAACATCTCCAAGCCCAACTAAAATCCTTGGACAGTTCTGTTTATAAGACGAAAAGCTGTAATAGTTTAATAACACGTTCTCCTGCAAAGAGACTTTACAGGCAAACTTAGGATAACATATTCTTTAAAATATTAATGTTATGAATAATACAGGGAAAACCCCAAGGAAACAAACATCCCCACCATTGACACAGCTTAAAACATTAATTCAAAGGAATAAATAACACGGTGAAAAGTCATACAGGCAATAACAACTGCTAAATCTTTTCAGGGTTGAAACTCCACCAAAATATCTTAATATTCCTGAATATTAGGAAATAAATTTATTAATTCGGTGAAGTAAACTGCTCTGAGTGAGTTTACAATGTGATCCCAAGTCAGAGGTAACAGAGGGGAATTAGAATGAAAAACAGAGAGAAGAAATGGCAAAACTATTAAATCAAAATTGAAAAGCACTATTTATCTGTCGACTACGGTGGCACTTCCTAATCTGTCAAACTCAAAAGCATAATAGGGAACACTGAGTGAGCAATTATTTTCTGCATTGTTAGGAGACAGCAGCCTACCTGTGACTGCTGAGCTATTACTGTAAGCAACGGTTTTTACTGTTCCAACAGAGAGAAAAGCAGTGGAAAAAATTATAATAATCTAAGAAAAATCTGACATTCAAAAATAAGAAGCCATTAGCTGTGAACACAGAGCTTTGAACAATTAGAAAAAACCCTTGAATAAAGGAATACTGAATAAAACATACTGTAACACCTGACCATAACCAATGAATTAACACAATACCTTTACAACATTTACAGATGAGAATAACAGCAGAGAATAACAGGCAAAAATTAAGGCCTAAGTCCCATATCTTAATTTGCTTATGAAACCAAACAATAGAGGAATCAGTAACTTTAATATTCTCATGGTTTTCTGTTGCTGCTTATCTCAACAAAAAGCCTTCCTCCACTTCTGAAATGTACCATTTGGGGAATGCAGTGTCTGTGGGCAGTTATTTAGAAAAATTCTCCCATAAATTTGAATTCTGAATTTTCAAAGCAGATCCCTCTTAGACACAGCATTGCTAGAAAAAGAGCCACCTGACCTTCTGAAGTAAGACACTGAAAAAAGTGCTGGTTTTGATCTCTAATATGCCAAGACAGGTTCTAAAGCCTTACAGGAGTCAGACACCACCACTCCATTTGGAAAATAAAGGAACCCACAGACAATCACACACAGGGGCAATGCAGGGACATACAGCACATACTGCAGGAGAAGAAAAAGCCAGGCCATATTAATAAAATATTTACATTAGTGTAAAAAGTTTCTGGCCCAGGTGGCCACAGTCTTTGCAGGGAGCAGTGACAGAAGTGACCCCAAAGGAAGTTATTTCATACTCACAGGCTTCTTGTAAGAATTTTTCTCTAACGCTGTCGGAGGTGCAGTTTTTACACGTTTTGATTGCAACGGCCATAGCTGGATTTTCCTGGAAGACATCATTGAGAAAGAACTGAGATACAGCCCACCAAAACCTGTGCTTTATAATTTTACTGCTTTGAAGAAAGTTACTATTCGATAAAATACCTTCAGCTAAGAAATTACATGTTGAAAGCTCCAGTGTTAAAGTTTCATTATGGCCAAGACCCCTCGTGTACAGCATTTACAACTAATGTGTCTTGGAAATAGTTAATCTGTTTTAAACCACATTAAGTTGTGCAAAACTTGTGACAAAAGGTTGTAAGTTTAACTGAATAGCAAAACTTTTTGTGTTATTAAGGATGGCAAACTCTTGACAGTGTTTAGCAAAAACACAGGCAACAAGGAGATATATCCTGAAAGTATCATGGCTCATGCAAGCAACTTGGAAAGCCAAGTAAAGGACTTTTTGTGGCTCTTGCAGAAGAAAGACTTGCTGCAACTGTGATCCCAAACTACAAAGGAAAGTAAAACACAGACTTTTACATATTAGCTGCACAATCAGTTAGATCAAGGCTTTAAAACCGAATTAAACAGGCCAACATGTGCTCAAAATCAAACATCTTCCCACCTAATTGCTCATCCTCTGAATTCTGAAAAATAAGTTGTTCTACTGTTTTAAAACTAAGCCTCCACCTTGGGTATGGGCCTGTTCAAGGCCCTCCTTCCAGCTGGAAAACTGGGAAATGTCCATTGCTCAATGGGCACTTTACAAAAGAACCTCTCCCTGACAAGACTACAGGGCTGATGTGTGCCCTCACCCAGGTTTTAAGGCCAGTGAGAGGTGAAGATTCACAGTTCTGTTCTATGTCTGCCCAGGCTTGCTCTGTTTTAGATCTGTTTGTATGGACAAACATTACCTGAATTAGAAGAGTATTTATATTTTGCAGGCTTAAATGCCTATTTTTCTATGTTGCTCACAACACAGATCTTCAAGTCGACTTAGGAGGAAAATATTGATTAAATCCTTTTGTCATACATAAAATGCCCATAAAGTGACTGAAAACCCGGTGGTAAATCATGGTTTTATTCCCTTATGAAATCAGGATGGAACAACCAGTCCTGGATGAGACCCCTGGATGGTTGCCAGCCTCATTCCTCTCCTGGTGTTGCACATGAAGTTTTTGAAACATCTCATAACCACCAGGAGCATCAAAAGGAAGAGTTTCAGTGTCTGCAAACAGCAGAGACGCCAACATTTTGCAGAAGGAACATAGGAAAAGGCCTGGTATCAGGGGTTTGCCGATCTTTTGGGTTTGGCTAAGGAGACAAACCAGTGAGGATGTACCAGACTGGCCACAGTTTGTGTCCTGAGCAGCAAACACTACTTTAAATGACACTTTGGGAGTAACTCCACAGTTAATCAGTCCTCAAAGACAGAGTTACTGGCTTTACTTACAGGGTCCTGTTTGTACCCACCCATCTCCCACTCAGCATCCTACAAATGCTGGCTGGCTGGGATGCTTCAGGAACACCTGGTGGAAAGCAGCATTCCAGAAGGGCTGGATGCTGCACAGTCACTGCAGTAAGAACTTCACAAGGGCAATGAAGGGGGACAAAAGGAATTTTTGAGATTCAAATTTGAGCCAGCAGAACAAGAGGTAAGAAATCTCCCCTGTATTTCTGCACACAAGGTGAATATATATATGGAAACACTATCATGTTCTTGGAACTAATCTTTTGTCTATTGTAAGATTTCTTCCCAGAGCAAGTTACACTCTGTGACTACAACATTAAAATTTAATGACATCAACTTTCTGCCTCCCCATTACATATTCCAGTGTCTCACATGCAGTAAAATTTCATTAATAAAAGCAATCAGCAGGCTGCTGTTTAATAATACCATGCTAGACACAGAATGCCTGAGTAAAACCTGTTTTCCAATTCACAAAAAAGAATGGAGCCAAGCCAGCCTTTTCAAAACAACAGAAAAGGGTCTTTAACTGGTTTTACAGAGCTCCAGATTTATCTACCCTGTCCTAAGTGCAGTGAAACATTATTCCTCAGTACTCCTGTTACCTTGGACAGAATTAAATGAAAACTAAGAATCTCCCTCAATGCAAAGTACGTCAGATTTGCTTTCAAAATGAAGGTATGAGAACAGACTTCAAACTTGTTTACTTAAACACTGCATTGAAGACTGATTTATTTAACCCACCAAGCCCAGGACCCTCCCCAGCTGTTCCTGGGAAACACTGTTCCTGAAGTTACAGGTAGATTATTGCCCGAATTGTATCATCTACCAAAAACTCCAAGGATTTTTTTTTTCTGATATGAACTAAATCTTCATTTTGCACTTGCAGAATTATTTTATTATAAGCCTGAAATTGGCTGACATTAACTAATTTTTGCAGCCTTCTCTTGCCTTTTTCCACAGACTTTATTTTTGATCTGTTCAAATCACAATCTTAATCTTTGTGGCTGCAGCCCAGAGAACCACATAAACACCAGCCTAAGTCACACCAGTGCTGCCAGAGCTCCTGGTTTCACTGGGGTGACTCCTGTGTTGGAGTTTTCCTGGATCAGTGTCCAAGTATTTTGCATCTTCCAGGACAAAGCAGGAACTTTATTGAGCTTCTCTGCAAGATGGTCAGTGGAGCACATTTTGATTGGTTCTGGAACATTCAGACCAAGGCCCCTGAGGAACACATTTGTGTTTTTACACCAGGAAAGTTTCATTGCTTGTTTATCTTTATTTTGGAAGGAGGCTTACCGGACTCATGTAAACTCCTTGGTGCACATCTCCAAACTGGCCTTCCCCAATGCAGCGCCCCAGTTCAATTCTCTCCCTTTGAATTTCATAATCTCTGGCTACAAGAATATAATGCACTTAAAATATTAAGTTTCCAAGGAAGGGCGGAGAAATAATCCACAAGACACAAAAACTCAAAGTAAGTCACTCAATGCCTCACATATGAATCACTAAGATTAACACTTGCAGCACACCAACCTATGCAGATGCTGCACACACACAGTGGAGACCTCTTAAACCTCTTATAAATGTTTGAACCACAGCAGTGGGAAAGGAATTGTGAAATCTGAATTGCTGAATTAGCTCCTGTGCACTTCTGGAAGTGCAGTAGGTGTAATTGAGTCCTTCTTAATTACAGCTGGTAAAAGACAAAGCACACAAACAGTTTAGGGCCACACTGATGTTCAATACAGCCTTATTTTAAATACACCCTTACCCCTTTGGATGGTTAAGAGAACTCCACTATGTGGTATTTTAAGACTTTGAAACCATCAAAAGAGCCCAGAGAATTTTTAAAGAGGCAACTGCAAGGAAAAAAATAATACAGAAACAAGAGCACAGCAAGTGAGGATAAAATGAAAAAGCAAATTCTGAGTGCACTGTGCCCCTGCCAGGGGGCAGCTGGAGCACAATTGAGATGTTTGGGGCACTTATGCAATTTTGTTCATGTCATGGTTTAACAGGCTGAGAATATTACTGATAAAAATGGCTCAGTACTTCAGCAAAACATTAAATCAATTGCAATTGAATGACTTCATTTGCAATTTAATTTTTATCAGGCATGGAAAAATATTTCAGGAATGGCAGAAAAGCACATACAGTATATGTTTTCACCTCCACTTGTATTATTTAGAGTAAAAAGCAGAACCAACCAGCTTAGAACTTCATAATCTTGATTTTAACATCGTTAACAGTTCAGAAATAATGTCATCTAGAGCTGGCTAACAGGGTGATAAATTACTTTTTCATATCTTTTTTTTTTTTTTTAAGTACTGCATTTTCCTCTTTAAAATCCCAAAGCTAACTGGTTTAACTATAAATAAATAATGTTTATTAAATGAAAGTGAATAGTAAACTTAAAAATTCCACATCACTCCAAACTGCAAGCATACAGGGATGGGTAAAGGGTCTCCTGTTACCTTCATCTATTCCATAGCTTTCTGCAGTGCAATTAAGAAAAAAATCAAATGCTTACTTAGATAGAGCTTCTTAAAATCAAGACAAGGACAAACATTTTTTAACATTTTTTTTTTTTTAAATGAAGAAATATACTGATGTAATTTTAAGTTTACATTAGCAGAAGTCACAGGTCTATTCTTGTGATCTTTACTGGCTCAGTCCTTTGGGAGCTGAACATCTGAGTGCCCTTCAATCCAGCAAAGCACAAAACCCTCCTCATGGGTTCTGGACTGGAGTCACCCTTAAACGTTCAGCACCATCCAGGGCTGGGCCCACAAGTAATTAATTTCATGAGAACTTAAATAAAAAGATTAGGGGAAAAAAATAAATCACACAAAGTTAATCTGTTAATAAAAGAATAACGGCTATAATTTATCCCAGCGTGTTTTGATCCTGCAATTATGTTAACAGAATCAGTAGTGACTTACTGCAAGACATTCAAAACACACTGTAACTTTCTGGAAAACATATATTCTTGCTTTTCAAATACTGATTCTCAAATATATATGTTTTACAAAACATATATTCTTGCTTTTCAAGTACTTTCCACAGTAGTGGAAATGATGTAGTAAACACATGAAACAGGACTCAGGAAACCTTCTGTACATTTGTGGCAGTCCAGCACCATCCTGCCCTCCCAAACCCCTGCACTAACCAAACCTCATGTTTTTGCAGCATTGTGTATCAGCATGTTCTCTGCTTCCAGAGAAACCCTTGCTTGCCAAAATGCAATGGAATTTCTCAGACACAACTTTTAAAATCAGAGTTTCGGACTTTGCTCTTAAACGAATGAGCCTTGAGTTTGAAATTATATTACAATTCAAACAGGCTGTTAAGACAAAATCCTTGTGGTGGCCACAGCATCACTGCTTTACTTTAAAGATGAAGACTCAGCAGAACTTTGAATTTTTATTTCTGTCCCTGAAGTCTTTCATCTTTAACAAAACTGCACACGGTGCAGCTGAGTTCTCCTTTCTCGTGGAGCTGGGGAGCAGCAGGTCTGTCACACAGCCAGGTGAGATACAGTCAGACAGCAACACACAAAGCTTTCCCAACTGTCTGCTCTTATCACAGAGGTCTGATCCAGACTTTCAGTGTTGTGCCCAGCATCACAATCAAAAAATCTACATTTTGAGAAAAAATTTCACCGGGAAGTCATTGACAGCAGCAAAGCAGAACTTGGTTCTATTAGATTCAAACCCTGAACTTGAAAATCACCAATTTCTGTGAGTTTTCGTAACATCATAAAGAACATTTTCTTAGTACACATATTATTTAAGGCTGAAACACAAGAATCAGTCCCTGCTAAACCAAAGAAGCTTTTGGATAGATAGAAGAGGTCCCAAGTGAACCACTGCACTTACTTGATGGCATTGTATAAGTGTCTTCCTCATCTATAATCTCTGCATAGTCATCAGTCTCTGCAAGGGAGGAATTGAAGAGTTTCGGGAAAAGCAGATGAAAACAATTCCCCAGAACAGTATCTCCCATTTATCAAGGCTGAGATGGCCACAACCCCCAAGTTCAGCATTGCTGGGACACATTTACAAAAGCATGACTACAACTTGCTCATGCATAATTTATGGTATGATAATGACCCCAGTGCCAATTATACCACATCACATAGATGCATTCAACAAGGAAGAAAAGGAAGATTCATTTGGACACAAAAAAGTTCAAGTTCTGTAATTAAAACCCATCTAAATTGCTGACTTACAATCTTTTTAACAGCAAATTCCATTGCAGTAAGGAGGAAACATTATTAATGGATTAAACTGCTTTATCTTCAATAAAGAGTGAGTAGGAGTTTGCTAGTTTTTTATGTCAAACAGGCAGAAGACACCAGTGATGTTCCAGGGCAGCATCCACCTTCTGTCAGCGTGGCCAGGTGAGTTATTTACCACTGAGTACTCTAGAGCATAAACACCTTTTAAGCCACACTCTCACACCCATTTTTCTTGCATTAAGATCAATTTTAATTAATTAGTGAAAATTCATTACTAATTCTGCTGTCAAGAATCAAAATCTCATGGACAGGGTTTGAAAGCAACTTCCCAAAATTTGTGTTTCTTTCTGTGTTTAAAACTTACAACTTTTACATCATCTGTTCTGAAAATGGTTTAAATGTTGGCAAGTTGTATCAGATAGCCCTTCTCCTGCTCTGAAGAAACTTCCAGTGTGTGCAGATCATTTCCTGAAGGTCAGATAATTCCTCCAGGGGTTACAATCCAGCCCACAACGGTAGGATAATTTTTTACTTCAAGACTGTTAAATTCCACTCACCAACTTTAAATGCATAGGGAGGTTCTCAAAATTGAGTAATTTCAAACCCAGTGTGTGCAGGTTTTTGGTTGTCCACACACTGGAAAGCCTCTGAAAGCCTGGATTTACTCCCCCTTTCCCCCCATGTGCCTTGGAGCACATGGATATCCCTACAACGCCCTGGCAGGGATTTGCTTCTGGCTGGGGAATGGGAGTGGGAAGAAGGATGGGATGATGCCTTTTGGCAGCAGCCCCCAGTTCAACCAGTGAAACCAGAGCAAGGCTCATCAACATTACACACACACAGATAAACCAGAGGCTTAGTTTTCACACAAACCAAATATTCAACAATCAGGAAAACTACAGGTTGCTTATAAACCTTGAACTCCAATACACTCCAATACACTTCAGGGAGTAAACGGTTTTATGATCCTACCTTCTTACTACTTAGTTGGAATTAAAGCTGTTTTTCTTTCCAACTCCTACAGGAATATACCAGGTCTTGTAAAAACAGAACCAGGAAATTCTATGTAATTGAATTTTTTGCCAGGCAATTTCTGTTTAGGACAGTGTGAAACAGTCACCTAATGAAAACTCAACTAATTAGAAAGACAGTGCACAGTTCTGAACAGGCAGCACATTCCAGAGGCATTGATCTCTTTTCTGGTATGTTTTTTATTCCCTACATTATAAACTAAGGTTTTTGTAGAAAGTAAGCCTCAGTTTGATCTAGAAAATAAGCATCTGTTTTGAAAGGAATCAGTAGCATGACACCAGTTGATGGGCACAAATCACTCTGCTTCCTTCTAACATTATGGTAGGATGTTTGTAACTCCCATGGAGGACAGCAGAAGTTTATCAATCTGTGTAAAAAATGGACTGGATGACAGGTATTATAAACATACTTGAGAAAAAAATTAAAAGTCTGGAAACCAGGAGTGATGCCACTTAAAAAACCCCAAGCACTGGTCACAGTAGTTATGGAACAGTGCTTACAAAACGTGATCAATGACATGGCTTGTTCATCGCTCTACTTTAAACTAATGAGTTAATTTATACTAAAAGCAGTCTCAGAACAGCACAGAGCACTTTACATGGTTTTGATCCATCACCCAAAACCAGCACGAAACTAAAAGAGTCTTCACAGTCAAACCAAATAAATTAAACATATGCAATTAACTACACAAATATTGCTTGTTACACATTTAACACTCTGGAGAGGAATGTATAATAAGAATTCAGAAAATAATTCCTATGCATATCTGGCATTGTTTCTGGGAATTAGAGGAAGATTCAATCAAAAGGCACTAACACTGATGTGCTCCAAGTGCTCTGCAACAAGAACTGACCTCCCTCACAAAGGGCTCGACCCCACAGTTAGGCATGGACTGTGAGACTCTTCCCGAGTCTGCTCAGACCAGAACTATGTTTGCTAAGGGATCTTCCAGGACCTGTGTGGAGCCTAAAGCAAAACTGAGCCAGGCAAGGCACCCCAGGCTGCTCCACGAAGGAGAATGTGTTAGAGCACTCTCCAGAGCTGCACACTCACTCCAGATGCCTTCCAGGTCCTCGGTAAGTTCAGAAACACTCAGGTTTAACAATAGGACTTGTCACTGCTGCTCTCACACATTTTAAACCCGGCACTGAACCTTTTCACTTGTTTCCAGCCCCAGATTCCCGGAGGTGGAAAAATGAACAGGTCGCTTTTGGACAAAGATGGTGATGGTCACACGTGTGAAGGAGCCAATTTGAGCTTCACTAACTCTGAATGCATCTATTAAATGGCAGGAAAAACCATCCCAGGGTGTTAAATCCATAAGAGCTGATCCATGATCTCAACCACCTGTTTGAACTTGCCCTTTTCATGATTCTTCTCATTTATCAGAGCTTGTAATTTACAGAAGATGATAAGCTCCAGTAAAAAGCTACATAGCGTCAGTATCTGCAATGTAATTTCTGAATTTAGAACACAAAAAATGTCTTTTTAATGTCTGAAAAAAGAAAGAAAATTGGGGTGGTATCTTTAGTTTCTACCCGGAGGCAAGAAAGGAGATGGAAAGTTATACCCCCCCTTTACATTTTACTGGAAGGAAGGTCACCAAGATGTGATCTCTGTTTCCTCTTATCACCTTCCTTTGCATGCTGCTTTTATGCCCTTTTAGTACCTCCTACTTAGAAGAAAAAATATACATACACTGTCAGTAGCAGAGTTTGATTTTTTTCCCCCAACATCAGATGGAATCCTTTAGATACACAGCTAAAAATGTCTTTAAAAAAGCCCAGAACTCAACTTGTTTTCAGAGGAAAATAGACTTATGAAGTCTGCAGAAGTTAAAATATTTTCTAATCAATTTCAAAGTTTTCCAAAGAAAACCCAAAACATCAAAATCTGTCTTTAAAATCAGCAGTTTGAATAGCTGAAACTTGATTAAAATTCATGTATGCAATCAGCATTAATCTATCTTGTACAGGTTCTTTTTATGCAAGGAGCACTTGGATGCCTTTAAAGGATTACTTAGACTCATTTCTCAGGTGTTACATCCATTGATCCCCCTGACTGACCAAATTAATTGTGATACAACCATTTCAATCAAACTGGACACTCTTGCAGACCTCTAAACCTTCTTTGCATCATGCCACAGGTCTGATGGCAAACACATGCAGTACCACACCCCTGTGCGTTTGGAACAGTTTCCCCTTTTCGACAGCAGTTCAGCAGAAAGCATTAGTTGCACAGCCTGTAAAGTACAATATTGATCAGCTGATACCCAAAGCAAACTGCTTTTTAACACTACAAAACCCGCATAAAACGTATCACTGAAATGTGCATTAAGTGGTACATGGAGATAAGAGTTGCATATTGCACGTTAGTAACACACAGACTAGAAAACGTATTACCGTCCCCACTAATTTCATCTGCAGATCCAGGTGGCATGCAAGGAGAGAGAAAAACAGAGGGGGAGAGAGAGGGGACAGAGAAGGGGGAGGGGAAAATACACTATTAAATTCATGAGTAATCCAAAAGTATTCAGACTGTAGTTATCTTATATACCTGACTCAAGAGAAACCAGAAAAGTAGCAGAATTTAAGACTTCTCACCTAAAACCCAAGGGACAAAGATACGCTCTAAGAAGCTTGTATGATGAAACAGAGTTAACGACTTTCAAACACAATTGTACACAGAAATTAAATTTGGGAGTGG
The DNA here is from genome assembly GCA_013400415.1 of Scytalopus superciliaris. Taxonomy (NCBI): domain Eukaryota; kingdom Metazoa; phylum Chordata; class Aves; order Passeriformes; family Rhinocryptidae; genus Scytalopus; species Scytalopus superciliaris. Next base: position 690,258 of record VXBX01006278.1, on the reverse strand, counting down.
AACTGGTTATTTTAATCCACTGTTAATCTGGTTTTAGTCAATACTTGCTAGAGCCAGATGAGTTGGTTCAACTTGACTCTGCACATACACTGAGGGCCTTGGTTAAGCAGAGCTGGTGTTGGCCCTTCCAGAGGAAATGCACTCCTGTCACTCCCGTGCTACCTCCAAGGCATGAGTAAGAAGTGGAACCATCCCAGTATTAATGACACAGAGCACAGTGCAGGTGTACAAAGCTGGAATCTACACGAGTGGCCAACGGAGCGACTGTGCGGGGAAGAGGCTCCAAGGAGCGCCGGGCTCCGCGGGTACGGCACACCAACACCCACAGCACAAGCTAAGGCACTTCACACGGTATTTATAATTAAAAGGAAATTCTTCTTACCCCTAACAAAGCCAAAGTGGTCCAGTCCAAGTGCTGAACCAGCACGCAGCCAAAAGCATCGCTGTTTTCAGTATTTAACTCAAAAGTGATCTCAGCCGATGCTTGTTGTTGCTATTCTATTTCATTCACAGGCATGCTGTATCAGGGGTCCAAGAATGAAGGCAAGATCCAGTACCAACAAACCCTTGGCAGGCAGGGCTGCACAACTGCACAGATAAAATCAGTCTTGTGTTTGTCACTGGAGCACACGAGGCTCGAAAACGAGTCCCCCGTAAAAGCGGAGGCCACCAAGCCGGTGATGCCGCATGAAAATCCAATTCAACAGCAGGAAAACATAATGGAATTATTCTTGGAACTCTGTTTACCTGAGGCTAAAGTGGTTTACAAACAGTAACTGAGTTAGTATATTCAGCTTTTGGGTTAATAAGGCAGCCTAGACAAAGAGCAGAGCAGTACCCTTGGGCGGCGACTCATGGGCACAGAAGACGAAAGGCAGAAAGCGTCTAGCTTTCTTTATTTTATGCTGACAGTGACTGACTCCTTTACAAAGAGGCAAGAAAAGGAAAGAGAAAAAAAAAACAGAAACAAATTATTTGGAAATAAAAGAAAAGAGACTGAAGAGAACATCTACAATGAAGGAACATAAAAGTAAAGGTTTACATTACAATTCTGTATACAAAAGCGGATATAGAATGTTGTTGAAACTCTAAAGCGTATTTGGTACTTTCCTTCAAATTACCTTCTACAGCAATTCTTAGTTCAATTTTTAAAGGCTAGGCTAGGATGTATTAAATAAAGCCAGCTTTTGCCAACGATATACACCATTCATTAACAACACTGTTTACCCCAGAAGTGTAACCCACTTTTCCATGTTCCCCATCTAAGTTCTACCTGTGCTACTGCTAGATCCCAACTGAAGTGAGTCACCAGCCTTCAACATGCATGTATTGACTCTCTAAACCCTTAAAATAACACAGAACAAATATTTCACACAGCAGGGTTACATAAAACAAGGGAAAACGTGGTTTCTCTATCTCCTAAAATAAAGCACCAACATTTGTCATGATCTGAAATCTGCCATTGGAGCCTCATCCCCAGAGCAGACCCATCTTGTCAATGGCTATTTGAGCTCTCCAAGGGATCTCTGGGTGAACACCCCATGACACTGTCCTCCACTTCCCCCTTCCCACTCACCCACTGCATTTAATTATAGCGAAGTACTTCTCAGGAGAGAGACATTTTGGAGTAGGAGCAAATATAAAGAAGCCATGACTGATTTCCCAAGGTGAGAAAGAAGGGCACAAGATGACACTCAGCACCTGCAGATACCTGCTCCTTTTATTTCTCTTGTTACCTGTTTGCTCCTCTCTGCTTTCCCTTTTTCCCTTTCTCCTCTGTCTCAGAAATGTGAGAGGTGGTTTAAAAAGCCAATCGAATAAACAGAACAGCATCTTGGTGTTGAAAGGAAAATTACATTCTAATAAAAGTAACTTCAACAAGCAACAAAAACTAACATCATAAAAACAGAAAGCATCAACTGTGAAAATGTACATCACTGAAAATCACAGAACATACCAGACTGAATGCTAAAAACCAAAGGAGGTGAAAGAAGAGGGCAGAATTCTTGACTAAGTTAGTGGATCAGTATTTCTGAGTATCCCCCATTACTGCAACCCAAAGGGACTTCTCTCCCTAACACCACATGGCACAATTTTCAGCACTGTCATTCTAACACAAACCTCAGGTAACATTCATGGCAAGCTTTAGACACGCTGTGAAAGAAAAGGATACTGCAGCTCTTTTAAGTGACTACATGAACATGAAGGAACCCAACACTCTGTACTGACACAGAAGAACTGGTGTAGAGTCACTGGAAGCAGCTCAAGTGATCCAGAAGGAAGAGATGCCTCAACTCCTGACCTGCCTGCTCAGGCCACAGAGCTAATTCAAGCCTGAGCTGCTGAGATGGTGCTCACGCTCACCCTGAGACGTGGGTGGCAGAGACTGCTGGAACCCAACTAACCCACTGTGAAAGACAAGGCAAAGGTGTTTTGAATTCCTCATGTACAGGCTCTGATGCTCAGGGATGTGACAGTCCAGCTCCTCCTCTGCATTTCAAACTCTGAATTCATGATTTATTGTCTAAAGTTTGTCCAACTGTTCTGCCAGACCAAATGGAAGATGCTTTGCCTTAATCCCACCACTTGTGCAAGTCTAGCTACATAGTTAAGGTTATTTAGGTAACAAATTGATTCTAAGCTTTAAAAAAAATGTTCCAACATTTCTCCCAGGGCTTAGCAAATACCTACTTGAAATGAATACTATGTAGAAGTATGAATAATACTTAGCAGTATTCCACACCAGCTTCCAGCCAGGATATCACTGGTGTCTACCTGAATGCCCATAAAGCTCAGAAATGCTGCTGAACACTGCACTTCTTTTTTTATTTAGTTCCTCTTCTCAGTACTAAGGACTCCCTAAAATTATTTGGTAGACTAAGGGGGGG
>VXBX01006278.1:602810-687344 GCA_013400415.1 Scytalopus superciliaris | reverse complement strand
AAAAAAGAAGGAAAAATTAGGAGAAAATCAAATAACTGTTGGAAGGGAACTGACCAGGCTAGAGGGCAGTTAATTACTGGAGCTCCTCATTAGTATTGTATGAGATAACCAGTACTGGAAGGCTGAAATTTATAATGTTCCATTCTATTTTAGTTGTATATTCCTGAATCAGTTTCAGGAAAAAACCCTAAAAAACCCATAGAAAGAATAAATCTATTGGTTTCAAGATTCTGCACTAAAATGAGCAGTATGGGGTTGTCACATCAAATATGTTTCTACATAAACAACAAAACCCCAAACCTGACCCTGCATGGAGCATTTCTTTAGTCCTACTACAGTGTTACTACAGCAAAGCAGAAGTGTCTGCTCAAATCGAAGGACTGAACACAAAGGAGGAGCACAGGGGACTGAGAATTCCTTAACCAACACCACAGACTGATGGAATCAGAGCAGGAACTTCCTGGACACTGATATGGAGGAAATCTCTTTAGACTGTCCCCGCAATTCATTCTGGTCTCTTTATGCATGAAAAGTAGCCTTTTAGTCAGCCAGGATAAAATGGAAGAAAATAACAGCACCAGGCTGTTCAACTGTGATGGCAATCTGAAAAACTGTAATTTATTAGCATTAAGGGTTTTTTTAACTGTATTATTTTATTAATTAGTGGAACAGTTGGATGAGTTAAGCAAGTAACTCCCTCTGTGAACTTGGAGACTAATAATGTGCTCAAGGTTTGTAAAATTAATCTGTAGTAAACCCTAGGCTTGAATGTCTCCCAGTGCTGTGACCATATGGCAAAGCTACAGCTGTCACCAAGTTTTTATATTCCTCAAATTAGTTAATAATTTGAATTTATAACTTTGTAATTTATGCCAAGACCATTAGCCTTTCTTTTCAGAAAGTGAGCTGCAGAGTATGACATACTGAGCTGGCAGCCACAATCACAAGTGCTCAGGACTCAATTTTTCACCTAAAAACTCACTTAAGTTTCTCAGCTTTGTCTTTTTGGAGTGACTTGATAAAATGGACGTTAAAAAACTCCCATCAACCTCGAGCAAAGGGCACCTTTTCCCCCCTACCAACTAATTCAAATGGAACTAAGCAATTCAAGCCCCACACAAGACGCTCTTTCAGAGCGAGCAGGGGACTCACGACACAGCCCTCCCTGTGCTCTGAGTCAGTAAAACCCTGTCTGCCTTTCCCTGCTGCTCCCACCTTTGCTGGGGACTGCCCTGCACACTCACCCACCCAGACAGGGCCCTTCATACCCGTCATCTCCTTCACTCAGCACTTGAGAGTGTTGTAAGGGAATATATTCATCTTTTTTTTTCCTCTCCTGTTCGTTTGTTTTGACATTTGGCTCCTGTTCTATTTCAGTTTACTACAGATAACCTCCTGGAAGTCTCTTTCACAGGCAAACTACACCATATAACCTTTTTGGTTTTGTGTGCTAAAACCTCATTTAAACCAGGCTTATCTCCTTCAAAACAATCTTTTTTTTCCATTCAAACTGAAATTTCAGCTAAAGTGCACAACTAAATTCACTACTACTCCAAGAAGGATCTGCTCATCAGTAGCACCTCACAAAACTCTCATGCCACTTCTCTGCCACAATGAGGAGTTCACCACAGTGTGATTTAAGAGTAACAACATTCTAAGTGTGATTCTAAGGCACAACCTGGCCACTTGCTGAGGAGTCCTTTCAGGATACTAAACTCCTTCAGCTCCTGCTCCAAGAGACCAAATTTGCCCTTCATAGGGCATGTTACTGGATGTGTCTAAACCACGGGGTGGAGAGGCAATGGCACACATTAGCACTGTTAGAAACTCCTGCCATCACATCACCACAGACTCACTCAGAGCTGCACCCCTCGGAGTTTAAAACCCTGCCTGTGTCAGGGACAGCAGCAGCACGAGCTGGGGAACAAGATGACAAACAATTTCTCTTTAAGGTACCTGTTTTCCTCTTAAAAGTTACCTGTGCTGGGGTTTGCTATTCAGGTGATTTGAGAAGATTCCTTTAACATCTGAAACAGGGACTGTGTTTTCAAAGACCTTTTAATTTCCTTCACAAAATAAGCACCTACTAAAGCTGCAAAACCAGCACCTGCTCTGAACCAACACCAGTCCTGTGGGACAACCCAAACCCCCTTCAGACACGAGCCTTGTGTTGGCTCCTGCAGGACAGCTCACCTTCTCCCTCACCTTCCCACTTGCAGCTCCCTCCCTACAAACACATCATTTGATCCAGCAATGCCTGAGTATCCAAATGCCCAGAGTGACTGTTTAGAATCACAGGATCCTTTAAGCTGGAAAAGATCCTCAGGATCATCAAGTCTGACTGTAAACCCAGCACTGCCAAGACCTGTTCAATACTCTGCCTGTTCAAGACTCAGTGAAACAAGAGGGCCTGAAATCTCCTGTTCTGTGGCACTGCATGTGAAGTAGTATTTGAGCTATGATTAAAAAATGTAGGAATTCTCTAGTGCAAAGGAGGCACAGTGATTAGCCAAGGGAAGCAAAAGCATATTTATTCTTCCAAGTCATATTTACATTAGCAAGGAAGGGGCAGAAGAAACCAAAGAACCCTGTGTCAGAAAGAATTTTCATAAAAAGGGAGCAAGGAACTACTGCTTTACTGGTTTCATTTTATGAGTAACTTTTTGTAATATATAATTGACCAGGTGAATTATTTTTGGAAATAAGTGTATCAGGAAATACAAGCATCACCTTACTAGGGCTAATGTTTGCTACTTCAAAACAAACTGATGGCCAAAATAAGTTCCTTTAGCCCAGTTTTAATGAGGTGTCTCCAAGCAAAACAGCAAAACTACAGTCAATAAAACTATAGTTAACTGCTCTGCTGCTTGTTACACATTTGATACACTATCTGCACATAGCAAAGAGTTTAGCCTTACCATTTCCTGAGAGCACACTCTTGGCTAAGTACAAAGACCTCTTTATTAATGTACAGGCACATGTAAAGGGAGAAGGAGGTAAAAGCTGCAATTACCCTCTATTAGCTGAAACACTCATTGCTCCTGGTGAATCACAGCAACTGCAGCCAAAACATGAGATGACTACCAAAGAAATCTAAACTCCAGCTCATTTAATTTGGCTTATTTATAGTTACTTATCATCTCATACACACACAAGTGTGCTGAGGGGTAAAATGATTCCTATGCTCTAAGGAAGGTCTTGCAGGCACCCTACCTGCACACAGTGAAAGGCAGTGCCCACTGCAAGGAACACAGAATTTAATGAGTCAGGCCAAAAGGTAACCCCAGAAGAAACAGAAGCATGCAGCAGTCAGAGGTGTGTGGTGAAACCTGGTTCAGTGACACAAAGAGTCCCAAACTCCCAGATCCAGCAACCTGCTGCCTTGGATTCCTGAAACCAACTTCACCCTTCAGTACTTTGAAAATGCCTTTATTTAGAGAGGAAAAACAAAAAGGATTTAAATCCCCTGTATCTTTGTATGCTTTGGAATACTGAAGCACTAGGAAAGACCAAGTTTTCATTCCACTAGACCAGAAATATTCCAAGGTATGTTAATATATATTTCAAAAAGACAAGGTGTCTTTCATTAACGGGTTCGTTTTTAAACCTGAAGAACTTCATACACCACTGGGTTTGGATATTGCTGGTTTCCCTAAACTGTGGTGGGGAACTCACTGTGAACCTTTCCTTTCTAACTGAGGGTATTAATACTACAAGTATGTCTGACTGCTTAACTTTCCTACTGAACCTCTGCCTCAAAGTTCTGCTATTTTGCTTTAAAATCAGGAGAGGTGTCAGCAAAGGGGAGCAACCTCACTGAAATCAAGCAGCAGAGTTCCTTTATGATTTAAACTAAAGGCCTGAAGCACGTCACGGCCGTCAGGGAGTTGTAAACAACTCACCTTACCCAAAGTCCTTGGCTCCAAGGCATGGAGATGTCACCAAGAACAGCTCCTCCTGTGCCCTCCAGGGCAGATCCCCCAGCTGGCTCTGCACTGCCAGCTGTGGGCTCTGCTGACCTGCAGCTCTGGGTTAACTGAGCATTCTGTGCAGCTGCTGCCTCCCTTGTTCCACACTGATGGATCAGCCTCACAGGACACCAGGAGCGACACCTCTTCACATCTACATCAAGTATTCCTTCATTTGTAACAAACTCATTCCTTTGGGGACTCACAGGTTCTGAGGAAGAGCCTGTACCGTGTAACTTCATATCAGCAATCTGCCTGTGGTTTAAATTTAATACACTGACATCCATGACACACTCAATGCATTTCAGATAATTTGGGGGTAAAAACCCAAGAAAACAAGTATGTATGTTTTCTGTCACTGTATTAAAAGAAGAACATACCCTTGAGACTGAAAAATAAGTGTACTGGCTTGAATTATTCCAGTATTATGTCAGCGTTTCCAGTGGTTTGTGACTTGGTATGAAAGACAAGCATCAAGCACCATGATTGTCATGGAAAGATACACAATGTTACAACAACACAAGAATAACACCTAATTGGTTTTGATTTTGGCAATGGAAAGAATGGTATTTTCAGGTTTCATTGTATTGTTTTGCTTCCTGAAGCCAGCTTTGCACCTCAGTGTTCCTGACATTCCCCTGAACAACCAGCTCACCTCCAGCGCTGCTACTTCTGTTTCTTTTGGGGTGCTACAGCAAAGTGCTCATTTCCCCACCATCCACCTGCACAGGATGCTCTGAATGCCAGAGGTGGGGGCATTACAACTACTCTCCCTGCAATGGTATCAAAATTCTACTTTAAAAGAGTAGAGAAGTGTCTGTGCTCTGAGACACAGGAGAACTTCAGCAAAAGACCTGTAAATCTGCAAAGTCAAAGGGACAGCAATGAAGGATCATGAAGTAAGCAATTATTACTGGTTTTAACAGTAAAAGCTTATCAGCATTCTCAGAAAAAGGCTGAAAGTTTGAGGTTGCAGACAGTATGGCTGTGTTCTGAAGGTGGGGTTCTGATCTACCACACTTGCTTGGAGGAAGAGGAGCTGCTGTTTGGCTCTGCAGCTCCACATCCTCTCACCTGTCTTCTTGCACAACCTCTATTTACTTGGGCTTCCTATGTCAAGGACTGGACCTCAAACATCTTTAAGATTAAACAGTAAAGGGTGGGGACAGGAATCTGAAAAGTAGAAAATTAATCAAATGTCTGCATATCTTTCCTCCTTTTTGTATGAAACATGCTGGGTTTTTCAATATGTGCCACTAAAGTGGGACTGAGGTCACGGGTGGGAAATCCACTGAGTCACAGTATTGATTCCTCAAGTTTGTAGCCAAATACTAGAAACCTACAGGAACATACAATAACATAAATACACTTCTGCATTAAAGTCTCCTTAATAAATATTATGCATATGGATTTAGAAATCCATTTTCTACTAAGACACTACATCCTTCAGTTACTTAAGATTTTTTAACAGAAAAACGTTCTCTCTCAATTATAGAAACTTAAGAAACCCAGAGTAACTAAAAGACATCTTAGAAGCCTCTAAGGTATGGAAACAAAAAGTATTACCTCACGTGCTCATCCTTCAATTAACTTGTCATTTTCAACAGCAAAAATTTAATGCTTTGATCTAAACAACAGCTACAGAAAAAACAGCTATTACGTTTCTTCTTCTGAAAAGCAACAATTAATATTTAATTGCCTCTTTTCCCTTTTCAAAGCTGCTCCTCCTAATTAGCACAAGCTCAGGTAATTTCAGTTTAGGGGAAAGTGGAAATCCTGTCAAGCAGCCTGGCTTTGAAGCACCTGCACGGACGTGGCTGCTGCAGAGAGGTTTCCCTCTGGGAACTGCTCTCCAAAGGCAGCACAGCTCTGGATTGGGGAAGTCAGTGCCAAGCTAACTGGAAAAGCTGCCTGCACATCTGGCAGCCCCAGAACGGAGCCGTGTGCCGCGGGGGTGAGAGCCTTACCTGACACGGAGACCGTGTGTGACCTCACGCCTTGCTTCTCATTGTTGGCCAGCCTGTAAAAGAGAGGTTGGAAGCGCTGAATGCTGTACATGGTGCCCGCAGAGCCGGCTCTCAGCTCAGCCACCTCCTCCCACCCACGGCCAGGAGGCAGCTCTCCCAAGGGAACCTACCACGGAACCCAGGGGGAGGGACACGCTGGGGCTCAGTCAGCACCAGGAGTCACATGGAAACTTAAAGGAAAACACAAAACCTGAGCCGTACACACTTTTAAGATGTGTGTAACCTGACTGTGCTTGTGCTTGCTGTGTGGTCTGCTGGGAACAGTCTGAGCGGAGTTTTCGTCTGTGGGATCACTTAGCCTGCTCAGTTTTGAATTAATTTACATATCAAGTACAAGAAGAAAACCCATTACATTTAAATGTAGTTATATATAAATGTTCATTATGTTATGTATATATTACATATTGCTCATTATGAATAAATGTTCACTAGGTTATGTGTATATTACATACTGTTCATTACGTATAAAATTATTGCTCATTATGTACAAATGTTCATCAGGTTATATATATACCACATACTGTTACTTATGTATAAATGTTCATTAGGTTATGTATATATTACATACTATTAATTATCTATAAATGTATTCCTCACTATGTATAAATGTATTCCTCACTATATATAAATGTTCATTATGTTATGTATATATTACATATTGTTCTTTATGTATAAATGTATTGCTCTTTATGTATAAATGTTCATTAGGTTATGTATATATTACATATTGCTCATTATGAATAAACGTATTGCTCACTATGTATAAATGTTCAGGTTATGTATATATTACATGTTCATTATGTATAAATATATTGCTCTTTACGTATAAATGTTCATTATGTTGTATGTTACGTAATGTATAAATGTTCATTATTATCAGAAATTCTAACAAATTCTCCACTTTTTTCACTTGCATATATAACCACAACATTAATGGTCAGAGAGCACTGCACTTCATGCTTCCAGAAATCAGGAATTTCCTCTGGCAAAGGCAGGTCTCCCCAGATCCAAGAAGCTGTTGCCTGGCAGTTCTATGGATCTGATAACAGCTCTGCTGCCAGACTCAAGAGCACACGTGGTGCTCTTCTTAAACAGGCTCAACACTACAAATCTAGTTTGGTAAACTGTCCCAAAATTGGGAAGCTTTCCCTTCAAACCTTATTATACCCCAGAAATCCCTACAAATAAAAAAAAAGGCTAAACTTTATGTAATTAGACTATTATTCTGTGTTTCTCAATTGTGTCTGTTTAAGCAAAACCAAATTTTCCTGTTCTGTGAGTGCACACTGAGTTTACCAATTTTACTGTTTCCAGCCTCAACTTTCATTTCCTTTTCTTCCCTCAATTTTAGCTTCTCTCTTTCTGCACCCTGAGAAAGCTGCCTGGCTAGAGAGGACTGCAGCAGGACCTGTGCAGGGAGAGTAGTCACTAATTCAGGAACAAGTTGTGTTCCATTCTCCATCCAGTAGTTAAGAAAGTAGCAGTAGTAATAATAATAACAACAACAACAATAATAATAATTCTGAAGAAACAGAATGAGGTGACTGGGTCAAAACAGGCACAGTCTCTGTGCCCCAAAAGAAAAAGGAAGAGGTAAGACATTGGAAAACACTAACCCCAGTTGTGCTACTGGCTACAGGTGATGCTGCTGAGCCAGCCCTGCCACCAGAGGAGTGTAAGGAGTAGTCTTAGTTCAAACAGAGCTAAACCAGAAATTTATTCTTATTTACCTTAAAGTTTGGAAAGAAGAAAAATGCAGAGGTATCTTAGCACACTTTATAGCAATCATTAGATGCAGATAACATGTCTCAGCACACCTTTGGTACAGTCTCACCATAAAAGCAACCAGAGGAAAAATACAGCTCTATTTGCCTGACACAGATTAGCATTTTCTACACATCCACAATTATCATCAGAGAAGAGCTTTTCTATGTGACTAGATTTAAAAAAATAAAGAGGTATTTACTATGCAATCAGTATTCTTTATTACACTGAACCCAGATACCAACTTAGACTGACTCTATTACAGAGGATTTATTAAGAAAAGGTGACAGGACAGATTTCTGATGGGAGCAAAAAAGGATTTCCTGTATTTCACATAAGCAGAGAAGGGGACAAACTGGAAAACGAGCACAGACTGACTCACAGATTGGAACCACAATTCAGAAACTGCTCAGCATCACTTCTAGAGTTAAATTTACTCATGGACTCCAAAGAAATAGCCTGAACCCCAGACAAGTATTTTCCAACACATCCTGCTTCTGTTACTGTCAAATATGATCGATGCATTATGCACTTTTCCCCTTGGATTTTCTTCTTGGTATCTTTAGTTTAAACTACTGCTCTGAGCCTTTCATGCACCACCTGCTACTTGTTCCAAAATCCAAAACTAACATTAAAAATCAAGCATGTGTAAAAAGTCCTAAAGCATCACTTCAGCAAAACTATTTTCCAAAACACTTTTTTTTAATATGTAAGAAAGGAAAGCATAAAACTTACTTTGGTATTGATGGTAAAGCTCTTTCACCTTCTGTGTAAACAAGAAGAAAACAGGATTAAAGCTTTTAAAAGTTTGCAAATAACCTCTCTCAATGTGCAATAAATACATGCCTGAAGCAATAATCACCACAATCTCTCAAGGAAACTTATTCAAAAGAATGTTCTACACGCAAATAAAGAGCAGAGTAACAACACAACTCCTCCTAAGCAGTGACACAGACCTTCTGGAAAGCTCTTATCTGAGGAATCAGTGCATACAGGATACAAAAGCTCTTTTATATTCTTAACAAATAACTCCAATAAATCATTGCAGAAGGTGTGACACTATCTCATCTCTCTAGTAAGAAATGGTCCTTTATCATCAAGATGTCCTAAGTGCTAACATATAAATAAAACAATCAAAGCCAACTTGGATTTGCAAGTAAGACAACTGAAATAAATCATTAAAGCACATAACTTATGATATTGATTTCACATTGGGTTGAGATTACACAATAGTAACGTTTTGTGCCAGATGGCTTTTGTAAAAGTATTTTCAAATCCTTGCCAGCCTTTCTTTGATAATGGCATTGTGTATAAAAGCTTGGAGGTAGATACTCAAGGGGGTTTTTTCCTATTGGATTTGATGAAACACTTGGTATTCATGTGGGGAAGGACGATGGGCAAATTATGAATTCTTCAGTGCAACACCTTTACAGCAGATTGGGATATGCAGGGAAAGAGAGAAGGTGAGCAGCGAAAAGGAGTTTCTCTCTCTAAATCACTGTAGCCCTGATAGAGAGATCTGAGATAAAATGGAACAGCCACATTTATAGAGAATATCAACATACAGTGTTCACACAAAATCCTGTAAACTGCTGGTTGTTTCCTCCCTATGTTAAAGTTTCTGAGACTTGCAGACATTACAGAAGTGCAGTTTCACCCCTGTGCACTGAGGGGCTGAGCACAGAAACACCCAATACCTGAAGCCCCACTCAAACACAGGACTTTGGGACGATTTCTTTGCTGCCTACAAGTGGAACAACATCATCTGGCTCAGCAGTGTAGGTCTGTTTTGATCTGCCTGGTGGGGGCTGCTGGGAAGGAAGATACAGGAAAGAAGGAAAACCAGCAGCTGCGATCTGGAAGACCTGGAGCAGCTCAGCAAAGTGACAAGAGCAAGCACCTGACCCTGGAGGGTAGAGGAAGGACAGTAAGATTATACAAGCACCATGAGGTGGGAGATAAAGGTATTGTGATACCTCTGTTAAGGTAAATGATACCTTTTGGGCAAGGAAACAAAAGGCAAAGATCCTGAGAGGTAGTGTGGAGTGACAAGAATGAGACCGATGGCACGAAGGTGTAGCCTGGCAATGAAAGACTGGGGGGCAGGTACCCAAAAGAGAAAGGCTGTAAGGGGCATGAGAGGATTCAGCCTGGACAGAACTGGGCAAAAGACACCAAGCTTGGAAAAACAGGCACAGGAGTTCTGCCCACTTCTATGCAGGCCTCCCCAGGGCTGTGAAGAACACTCAAAAGAACCTTAAATTCTACCTGACACCCACATTAGCTGGGAAAGCTCCCTGTGTTCTGGTTTACACCATGATATGCTGCTACTGCTGGTTATTCCAATGCTGCTCCTACATTTGGCAATGGATTTAAGGGTTTGGAGGGTGCTGATCAATCACCCGTGTTACTGGTGGAACATATGTGCAGTCTGCTGTTTCTACAGGTTTAGAAAGGTACAAACCTCTGTTAAATTGCAGTTAACTTTATCATTCTGTATTTTTAAATCAAGGTAACACGTGCACAATTAATAAGCAGCTATTTGAAATAATTTCCCTTGCTCTTTAATATGTAGCTCCATTGCATATTAACTGCACACTATTCAAACTATATTCTGAAGATGGAATTTTAATTTCCTCTAGGGCTTTCTTCTGTGTTTGGAGTATCATATTTGGAGAGTTCAGAAAGATCAGTTAATGATTTCATTAAACTTGATAAGAATGATTTCATAATCCTTGCAGGGCCACAACGCTTCCTATGTTCAAGGTACTGACCTCAGATCAGATCACATTGTTTTTCCCTCCTCCAACCTCCTAAAGTGAGAAATACCACAGTTGGCAACTGCTGGTGTGTGCTGAAGTCAAATACTACCTATGAGAAAGGATCTGAGGGAGATAAAGAGACAATCTAACTTTCCAGTGTGGTATTAAATTTCCTTAACAAAGAGAATCTCATTCTGTTCCTGCAAGTCTCCATTCCACTTACTGCAAAATGCAAAACAAGGATCATAACAGAGCATAATAAACTTGTCACAAATCAAAATTTTGATTCCACTGTCACTGCAAATCCTTTCTACATGTTTTGTGTGATAAGGAGAGCATGGATAGGAGTGACCTTATGTAGTGAGTTGAGTAACAGTATGATGCACACACAACTGGAGTGTGAGACAGATGAAAGAGACTGAGGGAAAGGTGAAGGAATTCAAGGAAACACGAAAGGAACTGAAGCTGTCTGGCAAACTGTGAGGAGAAGATGAAGATGGACAGAAAAAAGCAGAGACTTTGACCCAAGTTAAACAGATGTTTGGTTCCAGACTGGTTGGAAAACCAGGCAGTATGCAGGGTCCAACATAACCAAAACTGTTCCACCTCATCACGTTCCTTTTCACTGTCCCTCGCCAAAATCCATGGGGCATGACTGGTTTTGTGCCCATCTGCAGCAGAGCAACAGATGTGGACCCTTGTCCTCCGGGCTGATGGGGATGGGAGATGTGGACAACACAGGCTCAGCCGTGGGAAGGAGGAAGGAGCACCCGGCAGGGCTCTGAAGCTGCAGCCTGACACCTGCAGTCTGGCTCCAGGGACAGCATCCCCCAGNACAACAGATGTGGACCCTTGTCCTCCGGGCTGATGGGGATGGGAGATGTGGACAACACAGGCTCAGCCGTGGGAAGGAGGAAGGAGCACCCGGCAGGGCTCCGACGCTGCAGCCTGACACCTGCAGTGTCTGGCTCCAGGGACAGCATCCCCCAGTCGTGAGACAAGGCAGGGTCATAAAGGGACAGGGCAAGTGGACAAACAAGCAGATAACAGAAAAAAAGGCATCCAAAAATAAAAAGCTACTATTAGGTAGTACCAGAGATGCCCAGAGGTTGTAGTACTGGAGCCTGCCCAGGGAAGCTGTGAATACCCCATCCCTGAAGTGTCCAAGGCTAGGCTGGATGGGGCAACCTGCTCTAGTGGGGGGTGTCCCTGCTCATGGCAGGGGGGTTGGAGTGAGATGATTTTTAAAAGTATCAGCAAACCCAAACTATTCTGTGATTCTTTCTGTGATTCTTTGCCTCTTCTTTCACTGGAGAAAATTAAAATCTCTGCATGGAACTACTGATGTTGCAGATGTCCACGTGCTCTCTGGATACAAACTGCTCACTTCAGGCACCAGTTCCCACATTGGTGCTCATCCTTTTGCAGCTTTTATCACCAGTATTCATTAGTGCCTTTGTAGTTCTGAAGTCAAAATTCCCTATTAACAGCATCCCAGTAAAAGCATATGTTGTTTTTCAAAAGTTGAAACTCACAACATTTTGCCCAGTTCTGTGTTCTGTTACAAAAAGTGGGATACGCAGGATTGTATTGGGGTGTCCACATCCAGGTGTTTCCACTGTGAGGAGAATCCAGGGCTGTCCCATGCTGGACACAGCTGGTTCCAGACAGCTCCAGCAGCCCCACTGCAGCCTGGGGAGGGCTCCAGTCAAAACCATTTTGATGCTGGCACCTCCCTGCCTTCATCTCAACCTATGGATCTTATCCCATCCTCTCACCCTGCCCTGCTGAGGAGGAGGAGGAGGGAACAACCAGGTGAGGCTGCAGCCAAGGCTAACCCACCTTTCTGGTGCCCAACGTGGTGCTGCAGGAATAAGTGAAGAGGTTTTGGCCAGAAGTCAGACTGGTGAATAGCAGGGAGTGCAGTAATTCCAGGGAGCCTGAATGCTGCTGTTGTGCATGTGTTCCTGTAAAGTGGTCATGGGACAAGGAGGGGAGTTTTACTGTGTATTTAACTGTGGGGTTTTTTGCTTTTGTGATGGTGATACTTCAGATTTTGACCCCTGGAAGTGTTCAAGGCCAGGGCTTGAGCAGCCTGGTCTACTAGAAGATATCCTATGGCAGAGGGGGTGGAACAGGATGGCTTTTAAGGTCCCTTCCAACCCAAACCACTCTGTCATTCTGTGTTGGGAACTTCTGTTGATGAAGTAACAAAGAATGTGTGATGAATGTGTATTTTAGTGGTAATTATCAAGTCTGGGTGTCTCTGAAGCAATGGGGGAATGGTGTGGAGGCAGCTGGCACAGGACAGCCTCTGGTCTGTTCCCACAGTGGCCAACCCAGCAGCCCATGGCTACAAAAACCTTGGGAACACCTTTCCCTGCTCCTGCAACCCCGGGCTCCAGGAGATGTATTTTCATTTACCACAATGTCAACTGTCCTCACCTGACTGAAATGACTGTGAAAGCAAAATAAGGGAGGGGTCAAACCAAAGAGGATTCTAAGAACTTGAATTGCCATTCCATTAAAATGAAGATGATGCTCATGGGTAATCTGGGTGAAAACAGAACACCCTAATATGAAGAACTTCTTGGACTACTTACTTTTGGTATTTTTGACACTTTCATGGATGGTGACTCCACCACTTCCCTGGGCAGCCTGTACCAGTGCCTGACCACTCTTTCAGTGAAGAAATTTGTCCCAATATCCAATTAAAACCCTGTCTGGAGCAAGCTGAAGCTGTTTGCTCTTGTCCTATCACTTATTACCTGGGAGAAGAACCCCACCTGGCTACAAACTCCTTTCAGGGAGTTGTAGGGAGCAAGAAGTCCCCCCTGACCCTCTCCAGGCTAAACATCTCCTAAATTAAAGTTTGTATCAGTTCAATTTTTTATGAGCTTTTTCATTTGTGCTCTTTGCCTGTAAGAGTGAAGTGTGATAATGGAAACAAAAATATTAAATGTGAAGTTTCCACACTGGTCTAAAGAGACCTGTATATTAAAATATTTATGAAAAATAAACAGAATGGAAAAATGCCAAATGCTGTCCAGGTCTTAAAACATTTCCATGCTCTCACCAAATTAAGAGAAACTGGAGAGCAAGACAGGTATCACAAAAACACGCTCTATTAGTAATCAAGGAGAGAAAACTTGCAATGAACATGCAAATTTACAACAAAGAGGGACTGGGAAAGCTCAAAGAGGGGATAAAACATCTGCTGGATCAAGAGTTGCTACATGATTTGCTTCTGATGTGTCTTATACAATCACAGCTCACTGTGGGAGGGATCTGGGAATGCAGATCATGGTGGGGACAACTCTCCTACGAAATGTTTAATTAATATGTTGAGTATTGCTACCACCTTCAAAAAAAGAAACCTCAGACAAAAGAAACCCCCAATTTATTTTAACCAGAGGGGTTCTCTTCATGGATACACAAAGAGGAGTTTCCCCAAGCGCTGCATGATGTTCCTGTAACTCAGCACTGCTCATTTGCTCCATGTTAACACACCATATTATCAGATTATCACTCAAATAAATGCTACAGCATTAAATGCACTGATTTATGTTGCATTCATGCCTACCAGCAAACCTCAGTGCAAGGCAGAGGAGAATCAGAGATACTGCCCTTCACAGAGCTTAGTGAGTGCAGAAGATGGCAGAGCTGATGATAAGCAAGTCAGGCCAGAGCAAGACAAATTAGAAAGAAAAAGTGCAAAGTAAGTGGGTATATTTTTATTGGCAACTACAGCAGCAGTAAGTCAGGATCCTCGTGCCCTGCTGATCAGGAGGTGGCAGCTGCTCAGTGCACCAAGGACATGGAAAATCCTGTGGAGATCTGGACTGGGAGCTGCTCCCTTGCTTGAGCAAGACCAGGTAAGAAAAGAAAACCCAGTGACAGCACTGGCAGTGAAGAGACCAGAGTTCTGAAATACCACCAGGGTGGAAGTGGCAAGAACTGGCCACAGTCCACGTGTGTCCCAAAAGGAAAAGCAGAGACAGACAGAGCTATCCATTAACTCAGTATGACTGAGATGAGGGGAGAGGTAACATGCTAAGATATGAAAAAGTTTGAAAAGCTCAACTGTGGCTACTACACTTCTGGGCTGAAAACCAGCCAATCCACTGGTATGAAAAGGAAAATTTTGGGAGGGAATAGTAAGGACTGTAACAAACCCCAAACCTTGATTTTCCAGAAAGGAAGAGGCACAAAAGACAGTTGTTCACAGGTACAGATTAGTGTAGCACCATGAAAATCTTGGTTTGTGATGCCTATTTTTTTTCTAGAACAAGGAACTAACATTACCACCAGCCAGCTTATCATTTTGAGTGCAAATTTTGGGGCAATGCTCCATCATCACTGAGCTGTGCACCAGGTGGGCTTGGAGAGCTGACTTTTTGCTGAGGGAAGATTTGGATGCAGATAAGGCTGCACAACTAACAAAAGTTGTAACAAAGCTGCTTGTGTTGGAGCCAAAGATCAGTCACACACACTGAGGGGCAGAAATACCAAACCAACAGGCAAATTTAAGAAGAATTTGAACAACTACTGCGTGGTGTCAAAACATCTAACACCCTACAATCACATTTCTTCACTACTGAATGACCAAGTTTCCGTCTGGTATTTTCTGTGCCAAGCACAGCCAGGATGCTACAGATGGACCTGGGAAACACCTGAACTATGTTAACAATGTCACCCCATGTGAATGAAAGATCAGGGACAACCTGTGGCAGAAAAAGCAAGAAAGGGGCTAAAAAGAGACTCAGTTTCAGGTTGGAGAGATGCTGGGACAGTTTGTCCTGCTTTTACTACAAATAGGGAAAAGAAGGGACGCATTTTCACAGATAAAGATTAGAACATGAGGACAGAAAACTGCATTCTTAAGCAGCTCTGCCTGGATGTTTTTCCATAATTAATGCTGGCTGATATTAGGAAAAATCTGTAATAAAGTTAATTAAAATTCTCCCTTTAAAGCCAGGTGTACCTGCACCCTCTTCTCTTCTCTGCTTCCAGCTTGAGTTGCTTCAAAACCTGAACTGACACTACAAAATGTATCTCTGCTTTAGTCCTAATTTATGAGAGAAACTCATGAGGCTTCTCTTAACACTGTTACATTTTAGAGATGTTTTGAGTATCGAGGAGGAAGGCAGAAATTTAAAAGATCATCAATAGTCAGAGCCTTATCCAAATGCATTCTAACCAACCTCTCTGAATTTCCACTTGTGTATCAGGGAATTAGCTAACACATCCTTGTTAGGAGTGCCTTTAACTACAATTTACTCCTGTTACTTAAGTCTAGAATTATTGTAAAGCAGTGATTACTGGAAACTACTCTAAATTATCAGCCATTAAGTAATTTTTGATGGAGTGACATTTATCATCAGCGTTTCTCAGAACAAAAACACCTTCATGGCTCCTCCCTGAAAGAAAAGAGCCTCCAAGTGAGGGTTTTGCTGCTACCTTGTGTCTTCTATTCAAATGTAAAATAATCTGAGTAGATACGAGTGTAACAATTGCCAGGAGGAACATGTCCTTACCTTTCTGTGGCCTGATAATGAAGGACTGCGTGGCTCCGTTCACCAGCCGGCAATAGCCGTCTATCAGGTCTGCCATGTTCTCTGCAATGGTTAAGGATGGTGCTGTCACTGTCAGAGGCTACAGAGGGAAAAAACAAGGCACCAACAAAGAGGAATTATTGTGGCTGCGAACACTGAGCAGAACAGCTGTGTCATTGCATCAGAGAGTAAACACTGCACTGGGGGTGAGCAGAGACCCACCAGAGAGGTCCCTGCCTTCCCTCTCAGGCAGCAGATTTCCAACACGGGGTGCAGAAAGCACAGCTGATAAACCCCTCCACCCAAATATGAATCTGGGCTTAGGAAGTGGTTTGACAGCTGAACTTTCAGTCAAGCCCTGTCCAATACAACTGTTGTGACTTTTATGGCTATAATTTGAACTCTGAAGAAGCTGCTTATTCCCTAAAGCTCATACAGGTGGTGTCTATTTTTTACCATCCTTTGCAGCCATTCATTCTTTGCCTGAAAACAACCCTTCCCAATTTGAGAAAAGATAAAAATAATAATAAAAGCAGCAAAGGAGATGACAGACATACAGACAAGCTCTTCATTTTAATACCATCATTCCTCATCCTCTGCACATCTCACAACTCCCCTCAGTCCTCCCCTCCCACAGCGACTGTTTTCTGGTGCACTGGACCAAGGAAAAGATTGGATTTCACCTTGAGTGCTGCCTCCATGAAATACGAGGGAACACTTTTTTCCCCTCTTTCAAGTTTTCGCTATTCACGAAAGTGAAATTGCCCAGTTTCCTCTTTGGGCCACAGTACCATACACAGCTGTTAAATGGCACGTAAGAGCCAATACTTTTTATATTATTAATACATTATGTAATTCTTCTACAAATATCAAAGTCTACAAAGCACCAGATGCAAAACCTAAAACAGGTAATAAACTCAGAATATATTTTAAAACCAAATCCAGAACAAAAGTACAACACACAGAATATCCACATTAAGCACACCAATCTCCCCCCCTTCCCAGGCAAACCAAAGTTAGTAGGATGTTTATCACAACTGCCAATAACATACCTCAGGTGCACCTGCAATCTTGAGTTGCAACATCCCTTTCCTGTCCTTGTCCTCACTGTTGGAATACTGAATAGTTTGCACTTGATTGAAGTCTGCCAGATGAGTTGGCTGCAGAAAGACAATGAAAAAAGTGGGGGAAAACCCCGAATTACAGCAAAACACTTTGTCTTTATTCCAGATGTTGCAAAAGCACACAGAGACTGATGTCCAAACTACACCTGTAGAAATCTCTTCCTCTGCTTCTTCCCACAGTTCCACTACCACTGGGTAAGAACACACACAGATATCCACACAACGTGGGAAATTATTCCAGCACATCTGTGCCCACAGAGGTCACTGTTGAGCAACTCCAGGCACATCCCGAAGTGGCAACAACCTCTTGGATGTTCAGCGAGAAAACTCAAGGGGTAAACCGCGTGGGCACACTCACCATCCCTCCAGAGTGCTGCAAAGTGTATGTTCCCATCCCACCTCACCAGCTGAATGTGCTGAGCCTCCAGCCAGCTCTCCCATGTTTAATTCTGTGCCTGACCCAGGGGGCAGACCTGTCCTTCCCCTTGGGGTGACCTTCAGTGCACAGCAGGTCACAGTTGTCAGGACCCCACCCACACAACAGCAGACTTACATTTGCACCCTTGTCTGTCAGGTAGCTGATTCCTTCTTCTGGGCCAATTGCCAGTTCCACTGAAATAATCCAGCTTGACTTCAGGATCCAAGGAGAAAGAAGGGCAAAGTGTCAATAGTAAGACAAGACCTTGCTAAGAAATACTACCTATTCTCCATTGTTATAGCTACAGTGTATATACAGTATATATGTTACAGCTATAGGTTTCAGTAATTAACACCTAGAAGCTTTGAAATGATTTAAACGTTTTAGAAATATATTAAAATCAAGTGATTCTCTAAGTAGCAAAACTCCTCATGCCTGGTGTCATGGGGATCCCTTCCACCCAAAATGCATTTCCATGTATTTTATCTTGGGTCTGCAGGAGAACTACGGATTTCCTGTATTTCCTCCTCTCAGGGACATGGATGTTCAAGTTCTAATTTCTACTGGAGTGTCCATTTTCACAAAAATTGCAGTCTTACAGCCCTTCCTCAAAATTTGAAACGGGTAGAGATTAAAATCTACAAACAGAAGCAGCTGAGAAGTCTCATTTTCCCAAGAAAAAGTGCTTGACTTTCACAAGCAAAGCACCAACACAAATATTTAACAGCATACAATTCTTACCCTACTAATGAATGTTTTTTTTAAAGCAGTCAGTAGAGAAAATTGTACATAAAATCAATAAATATGTTTTGTCACTGATGAAATCCAATCGTCTCTGCATCAAAACAGGAACTGAGCAAACAGTTACTGAAGAACTCAGCAAAGCAGTGAGACCTGTAGCTGCAGCATGTGCTGTGTGACTGTCACACGCCTCTACTTACACCCAGAGCACACTTGAAGCATTCCTTGTCAAATCTGTACACTGGAGACAGGATCTCAAAGAATTTCAAAATACTTTCTTCTCTGTTGAGGTTGGCAAATTGTCGAAAGGTTTGCTGGATTAATTTCCGTAGTGTTTTGGCCTGGGTATTAAAATATTTGGAGAACAGTTATTTTAAATCTCATCAGTTTAAGAGTCATGGCCACTTAGTAGCACTAACAAGTGTCTTTATCAACGAAAAGCAGACAATTCTCAACACACACAAAAAAAAGAAGTTTCAAAATATAAGTAACAGTTCAGCCTTTCAACTTCTGCTTAGGATCTAAATTATTTCTGCTACATTATTGAGGGGATAACTAGCTAATAATGTTTTAAATAAATTAAAAATGCAACATGTTAACCTTTCCAGAAATATTTTCTTTAGATTCCTCGTTTCTCCCAACCTCTGGACTGAGTACAATATAAAACAAATTTATACCTGCATACAAGGTTTTAAACCTAAATCAGCATCCTCTGTCTTAACAGGACAATAACCAGGCAGCTGTAGCTGTACTTTGATCTCTGCACACAAGCATTTAAGACTATCCACTACACAGTGGATTCTTTCAATCTGATAATATGCAAAACAACTTCCATAAAAAAAGGTAAAATATAAATAGCAAGTGAAAAATAAAAAGTGAAACAAATAGGTAAGATTAACCATTTTAACTCTATTGCATATAATTTTATTGACATTTTCTGGGTATAAATAACCACTCAGAGCAGCACAAATCATCCTCTCAATATCTGGGACAGAGCAAGACACTTAATTAGACATGCTGAGAAGGAAAGCACAGAGAGGATACGAGAACCACATTTAAAAAAAGGACAGCTAAACCAAGACTTATGAAGAGTGAAGTATCTGTCTGTATGTAATGTAGAATCCCTAGAAAAGCTGCTATTCATGAAAATAAAAACAGGATCCGAGAAGAAATCTCATTAACACACCTTCAAAGTGAATCAAGAATCCTGAATAAAAACATCTGCCCAAAGTGACAGACCCCTTAGTAACACCATTCCTAATACACCTTCCAACTAACAACAGTGAGAGCAGCAAACCCAGCCTTTCCCTGCAATATGCCAAGGATGAAACAGGAGTACCACTGTCCCTCCACCCAAACACCTGAATGTCCCACCATACAGCAGCCAAACTTTTATTCTTTCACTTTGCCCATTAACAGCTCCAGGCGCGACACAAATATCAATTTCCTTTTCTCAGCAGCACTTCCAGCCAGACCAGGCACTCACTTTTAACAAGTCTTTACAGAGCATTTGGAAGCCAAAATAGCCCAATTTTTTAATAAGGAGTGTTCAGAAGGAGTTCCTCCAGTAGCAGTGATCCAAGGGTGTTGCAGGTTCACATTCAAAATGATCAGTCTTGCAACAATGCATGTAACAGGCTGAGAACCCCCTTGTCTCTGCACATACTACGTGGTGAAGTTAACACAGAAATCTGTCACTTTGGTGTTATTTCAAATTATTTTATCCATTTAGCAGAACTGATACCAACTATCAGGTGGATCATTACCCTAATGAGGCTGCAGAGGGCTGGGTGGGATAACAGAGCAGGTGGCACCCAGGAAAGCTCCCTACTGCACCCAAAGCTGCCTCAGACCGGGTTGGGACTCCAGACATGCCATGCTGGACCTTCCTGTTATCTTCACTTTTACAGAGAAGAGAACTGCAAACCCCAGTTTCAGCTTCTCACCTGGCAAATACCAGGAGTAAGTCACTACAAACTAAAAAGAAATCTGCCAGCTGAAGTTGTTCCAGGTATTTCAGCCACTCAGTTGTTGAAAGATCCTTTATTCTGCCCATGTTTTGTTTTCCTGACCTGCTCCAGCATCACCTTTAGGGCCATGAACACTGACAAGTGTTACCTGGCTTTTCTCGGTCCACCAAGAATTACAATTACTCCCCATCCTAATGCTGAGATCATTAGCAAGGTGTAAAGATGGAAAGCCAGTTAGAACCAGACTGGTTTGGGTTGGAAAGGACCTCAAAGACCATCTGGTTCCATCCCCCTGCCATGGACAGGGACACCTTCCACTGTCCCAGATTGCTCCAAGCCCTGTCCAACCTGGCATTGGACACTTCCAGGGATGGGGCAGCCACAACTTCTCTGCCCAGCCCGTGCCAGTGTTTCCCCACCCTCACAGGGAAGAATTTACTCCTAATATCGAATCTAAACCTGCCCTCCTTCAGCCTAAGGCCATTCCCACTTGTCCAAAGTCCCTCTTCAGCTCTTTTGGAGGCCCCTTAGGCACTGGAAAGGGGCTCTGAGGTCTCCCTAGAGCCTTCTTTTCTCCAGGCTGAACATCCCCAAAACACACACCTCCTCCATAACAAAAGAGAGGGATCCATCAGAAACAGCTGCAAGCGGCAACTTCAAGGGAAATGCACCAAAACCTTGCTCTTAAAAGCTCATCTAAAAACTATTTTTTTCCCCCTCTGCATTTGTTCAAGGCAGAGAGAATTAAGGGAAGTAACTAATTTTATATTTCATGGCCATCAAGAGCCCTCCTTTGCCTGACAGGTCAAAATCATTGCTCTTGACATAGTGCAAGAGTCATTTAAGAATTTGGACCAATCCCCGATTATACTGAATAGGGATTTAATTTTCACTAAAAAGCAGACCCGCTTTTCCTTCTCTCATTTTTCCTCTTCATACATCCAACAATTTCTTTCATGCCTTTGCAGAGTTCCACTCAGCTTCACCTTCTGGCAATTCTTGCTGCTCTTCCTGCTATTCTCCCCCTTTCAGGATTTCTAAAGAGCAGTTTTCTTGGTTGCTCAGTTTTCTGGCTCCACAATGCCATTTCTGAGACAGTTATTCATACTTTTACGTCTGGAGCCTTTCACCACAATTTCTCCTGCTAGCAGAGAACAGTTTCAGATAATTACTTAAATTAAAATGCAGAGGGATTACTTAAATCCACTTGACTTCATTAGCTTCTGATTTTCCAAAGTCTTTTGAAACAAAAGCCCGTCATGACAGACCTTTTCTATTTACTCATTTAAATCACAATGCAAATCTGAAGTTGAATTCTATTATTTCTCTAAAGCACCAAACCCAGCTCCAAAACACCAATTTATGATTTATACTTTCATGTATGAATAGTAAGAGATATTCATACCGAGGTGGCTATGGCTGTAAAATACTTGGTGACCATTCCTAATCCCCCTTTTCAACACATGTTGAGAAAAATTTGCATTTTTTACTCTGAGAACATATGGACTTCAAATGGGAGTGAGATTGAAGTAATGTTTATAGTCTTAAGTAGGATTAACTTAAGTAGAAATTACTGGAAATCTTCCCTGAATGAGCTGGATAGAGTCTGGAGCAAGGAAGGCAGATCTCAAGCTGCCAGTAAAACATGCTTTTTTTCTGTTATGTCTCCTTCTTCTTTCTCCACAAGTCTCATTTTGCTTTTAGGGAAGGAAAAAGCAAGTTCTCTGACACATGGGGATGCAAGGACTTGTTTTGCCTTTCTGTCCTCCAGGTGGGAGAGGCAGAGCTGTGCCCCTCTCACAGTAGCTCAGCAGGGCCATGGCAATCCCTGTTATCCCAGCCCTGCCACTGCACAGCTGCATTCCTGGGATTTGGATCCCACCAGTCCCACAGACAGCTCGGATGTTTCTTCACCGAGAAAAACTGCACAGCAATTCCCTCAGGACTATACAGTGAAAAATGATAATGCAATTTTCACATTTCTGACACTTTTTTCTTTTAAGTAGTATAGGATTGACTGGAACTATAATTACCTTCACTGAATCTAGTAAACTCTTCGGGAAAAAACGCCTCAAACCAACGTCTTTCCTGAAAAACAAAATACACACACCATTAATATCAAAAACATTGTGAAGTATTATATTGTTCTTTTTCAGGATGGTGGTTTGGGTCTGTCCTCTGTTTGTTTTGGTTTTTAACTGGCACATACAATATAGTTATTACTATAATATAAAATTATTTTCAAAGTAAGGTCCTTGACAATCTCTGAGCAACACAAACAGTACCATTAAGGCTCCAACCACAGCCACCCCATGGCAAATGGGGGACAGCAGCACCTTCTAGTTTAAACCCAAAAGGATATTGCATTTAAACAGGTGCCTGTGTGGAAAATCTGTTATTTGGAATGTTGGCTTGGGCACAAAGGAGTTTTGAGAATAAAAACAGTCCTTCGTAAATGTTTTAAAACTTTAAAGAGTACTGAAAAAACACTCCTACAGCATTTAGTCAGGTGAGAAGAACAACATGAAAATGGAAAACTGATGAACCCCTGTTAAATGGAGCAGGAGACACAATCCAGAATCATGGAATGGTTTGGGCTGGAATGACCATCCAGTTGCCATGGGCAGGGACATCATGTCCACTAGGTCAGGTTGCTCAGAGACCCAACCTGGCCTAAGAATGCATAAGGGAAACCTCCTGGTAACCCCTCACCAAGCATGCTGACAGCCACTCCAGTACTGCCCTATCCTTTGAAGCACTGTAACTCAAGAGTTTTTAAATTTCTACTGTCCTTTTTTTCCTCTCAATGTTAAAACTCCAATGTTAAAATTCCCAGCCTTTTTCTTCCAAGTAATCTCACAAAACGTTGCATTTGTAAGCCAGGATCCTAATTCTGCTTGGGAACTTGAATGCTGCAAACTGAATTACACCCAGCTCACTTTCACACTCACCAACAGGGCTGGCTTGAAAACCAGAGCCAGGAAGTATCTGTGTGGCTCTGATGTGCAGCACAGTTTATGTCTAAGGTGTGTTTGTGCCACTGCAACTAAACATCAGCTCCAAAAAAAGTGCCCGAGAAGTTGCCAGTGGTGTGTGTGTGTGACTATGAGCTGTAGCATTAGCAAAAAATCTGCATGTAGAGAAAGAAAAACGAAAAGTGTAAATAGGAAAAGAATTTACATCCTTTGCCTCTCAAAGGTGCTGTTAATTTTTTTTCCTTTAAATTTAAGAGGTTACCATCTCTTTCAACCACTCTTATCTGCTTCTGGAACAAGGAAGAAAGCAAGCTTTCCATGAGTGCATGCTTTGAACATACACAGAAATACATCTGGAATTCTGACATTTGGCAGAGAGGAAAAGCCCGTTAGCAAGCAGAGATATTCAGGATTTATTTACTGCTACCTATTTACACAAGACCAAAGCCAATACTGAAGTCAACATAAAAAGCCCTCTCAAAAAAGAATAACCCAGGGTATTTTTAAAGCTCTCTGAAGAGGAGTAGCACACAATTTCATACTCCAAACATCCCCACTAAGAGGAGCAGAGCATTCCTGAGCACACCAACGCCGGCATCTGTGCAATGACAGTGAGCTGCAAGATTAGAAAACTTCCATAAATGTTCATCCCTTTGATGCATTTCTTCTCAAATGCAAATGACATGCAGCTTATCATCCCACACAGTTAAAATGAATCTCGCAGACTATTACCATCTCAATAATATGCAAAGACATTTTGACAAGGGATGTATTAGTTTAACATTAAGCATTTGAGGGAGAGATGCTGTTCTGGAAACGAAGCCCCTGCACCACCCCGGTGTTGTTCATCTGAACAGTCCTGCAGAACCTGGCTGTGACAATCTCATTTGATCCAGGACTAAAACAAGATGTAGAGCTGCCTTTTGTACAGATCTGAGTGCAACAAGCTGAGAAGAAATTCTTTTGCAGAGCACAGCAGACCACAACTCTTAATAATTAAGATTTGTTAACAAAACAGTGTTTAGCTGAGACTGCAAAAGTTATTTATTGGAGGAGAATTTAACGTAAGAACCACAGAATGCCCTGATCCACAGCAACCTCTGGATACCTATGAATAAGAGAATGAAAGTTGGGAAAGTGGAACACCCAAACAGTTTTAAACACACAACCCACACGCTCCTGCCCAGCTGGGCTGCCAGGGGGGTGAAATGGCCAACAAGGGGACAGCAGCTCACACATCTGGTTCCTGATGGCCAGTGAGAGATAAGGAGATCCTGGTTCACCCAGCTCTGTGTTTAACCTCATCTACTCCAGCCTTCTTGTGGGCTTCAGCGTAAAGCCATATTTTTTTAATGTATAAACTTCAACAGGATTAGTAAAACACCAACTACAAAGAGATGCTGCTGCTTGTCATGTAACGATAAGCAGCTTTAGGCAACATATATCTTTGTGTTTTTCATCTCAATTGAAGTTACAACAACAAAGTAACATTAGATTAACATAATACACTTTAACATGCTTTTTACCAAATTGTGGCTGCAGCTGTTCCTTCCTATAGCTCCCATTTCTACAGTTGTAATTACCCCTGTTCTATGTTAACAGGCTTCACATTTATTATGAAAGAATTCTTCTTTCACTCCATGAAGGCCCAACTATTAAAGGCTACTTAACAGTTTGATTTTATCTACCATTTCCCATCCAGAACTGGTTTTGTATGACAATCTGATCAAAGACAAATATACATCAAATAGACATCTGACAAAGACAGGCAAGGAGCAATCACACCCCATGGAAAAAAAGGGCCATTTAAAAATTGCTCTCAGCTGGTTAAGTGCCTCATGAGGAACTAAAAGTAGCAACCCCCCTCCAAAACCAACACGAAGCTCATTTCAGCAATAACTATTACTAGTGTGGCTAAACCTTTAGGGGCTATTAAGGTGGTAAATTCAAATTAGTGCTTTCTGGGGCTCACTGGCACTTTTTGCAGGCCATTATTAGCTTGTAATTATCTATCACCTGAAGGTGATAGGTAGATATCCTTCATCTCTCCCAGCTGAATCTCAAACAAATCACATTTTGCTGCTCAAACCCAGGATATTTCTACTACTGGTACAGACAAAAATGTTAAGTCCTTAAAAAACAAATAAAACAAAATAAAATCTTTTAAAATTCTGCATAGATAGAGGAGCACTACAGAAATACCAGGTGCTCTGTAAACAAGCAGTCAGTTCATCACAGTTCTCTTTACCTATTAAAATCATACAGTGTCCTCAAAAATACTTGTGAACTTATTCACTGGGGTGTAAAAATCTTATCTTCCACCTCCAAATGTTCTAATTTCACACCTCTGAAAGTTGGCATGGTAAAAAAATAGACACTTCACTGGCACACCAACCTTTTACCCCAATTTGGTGTTAAACTGCATAGCATCTTTTCGTAAAGATAATTAGTAGTGACAAGCATGTAGTCGGTGCATGTTTGAAACTCCTTCATTCCACTATATAAATACAAATAAACACAGTTTTCAATCCCTGGAGCTTCTAAAGGGCTTTGGTTTGTCTGAACTGAAGCCACGATTAAGTAACCAGAATACTCTCAGTATAGGGGATGCTTCTCGGTGTTTAATTTGTGATATATAGACAAATAATGAACTTGCTAATTGCAAAGTCACAACTCAGAAAACACAAATTGGGCAGACAAGAAAAACCAATACCACAAATATTTTCAAGGAAGTCAAACTTTGCCCCAGATGAATCACAACTGAGGAATTTCAACTGCGCACAGGCAAACACTGAGGAATAAAATCACCTCAGAACTAGAGTTGATGAACCCCACAAGCATTAGCAAAATTGCTAAAAATCATAAGCCAACTGAGTGCAAACGACTCCAAACCTCTTTCTCTGGACCAGAGTTAAAGATGCTCTTCCTACTTCTACACCTTCATACGTTTCATCATCATTTTCTTACATTAAAGCATCTCAGCACACTTGATGGAATTAAAAACCATAACAGAAATGTTCTATTACTGAATCGAATTTAATGTTCCTGATGAAGAGCAGCGAGTTCAAACCTCGAGCCAGAACACAATACTTACTCTAACACTTCATAGTTGGACTTCTTTTCTAATGCATTGCCTCTCATCTCTCCGTAGGATCGCCTGAAGTCAGGAAAAATATTTGAAAGCAACAATTATTGGATGATCCAGCCTAAAACTACAACATCAACTCAGTCAAATCTTTTGCTTAGAGTTAGAAAACATTGCCAGAACCAATTACAATATGAACAGCAGTACATTATTCTTCTATCTCAATGGAGATTTTTATTTTACAGAAAAATTGCATTTTCAGAACCGTTTCAAACCACTGCTGCTACCAAAGAAGTGACCTAACCTGCCCCTGAGCAGCTCCTTTCTGCCTCCAACAGGACCTTCCCTCTTGGAAGGGCACTCTGCATGGAGCAGGGAGAACCAGAGCAAGCAGGGAATGGTGACAACTTAACTGTTGCAATCCAGGCGTGTTCACATTAAGAACCAACTCACTAATTAAGACAGGTTGTTGTCAGGAGAGGGCTGGGACTGGCATTTTCACAGAGAAAGAGGACCATGGCAGGTCATCTACTAGAAACACCTCCTGGAAATGCTCTGAAGAGGCACAGCTTGGGCAGCAGGGAAAGCAGGGCTTGGCTGCCAACACAGACAGGGATTATGATATTCATTACATGGTTTGAAACGAGGCACCAAGGACTCTGTCGGTGCACAAAGAGTTCCCAGCTACACGAGGAATTTGTGTTTTCTCCTTTGTTTTGCTCCCAGCAAAACTCACAACAAAGGCATCAGGTTCTCCTGTGGTACCTGGGAAACTTCAGAAGCCTGAATATTGTTTTAGTTTGGAAAGTACTGTTCAAAGGACACTTTTTATTCTCTGCTAACAAGTTTACATCTGTCATTCATTTCGTATCAATTTTACTACTTCCCTAATCTCCCTGTTCGAGACATCAGCAGAACTAAAGCAAATGTTGCAGGCTGCAAGTTCTCCATAAATTAGCAAACCCCAACACATGCATTTCAAAGCTGGGAACTCTCTCAAGGATCTCTTAATCTGATATATTTATCTTTATTTTCCAGCTGTCTATACAGTTGACAAGAACATCAAAAACACCCAAAAGGATCCTTAAGATTTAATCATTTCAAAACAGCACATTAAAAATCGAGTAAATACAGAGAGGAAAGGTAGCAGCATTTATCTATAATTACATTCTTTAGCTGTAGGATTTATATATGCAGAATCACAAGACTATTTCCTAAATAACACCACAGATGCAATTTTTTTTTTGAGCATACTTCAATGTACTTTACAGGCCTTTGAATTATTCAGATGAAGAATTCACCCAAAAGGCAGTATCAAGATGCAATTAATTAAAATTTAAAAATAATGTTAATTTGAAAATCACTAGAAATCGGTTACAATACAGTCTATTCAGTTTTTCTTCTAATTACTTCATAGCAAAAAAAGAATCTTACCATGTTTTATTCAACTCTACTGGTCAGAAATTGATTAACTATAAGCAGTTTCAAAATTAATGTATATATTCTGTCAGAAAGATGTTGAATAATAAATGAAATTATCAGCTTACCGGATTTCAAGGCAACCTAGTTTCAAAGCAATTTCCTGGTCCACTTGATCTGCTATTTCTAACATATAGTCATTTTTCACCTACAGCAAAAGAAGCAGGTCGGCATCACAGAAAGGTCAGAGCAGTTCCAACACAGACCTAAACACTGCCCAAACTGCTTTAAAAGAAACACATCTTAATTTCTTGGAATGACTATTCAGAGCGTATGGAGATAAAAAGAGAAGTTGTGCCCATATTCTCCACAAACGAGCTGCACTTTGGAAAGAAATGGATTTAAAAATCCCTTATCCACGTCAATATTATCTGTGTCTTATTAAATGCAATCAAAATCTTCACAGGAGGCTGAGCAGGTGGTTGCATTCAAGCCATGGGAAGGCAGGCTGTGTTCTTGAACCATTGTGGGGACAAGATTTTGTTCTGTAGGAGGGTCTAATCATGCAAATAAAACCCACAAATGCAGTGAAAATAAAAATAGAAGTAAAAAGAGCAGTATGTTCAAATTGTCAGCACACTGACTGAAAACTGTGCTTCAACCAGCAAGAAGAACTACCAAGAGTGAAACCAGATTGTCACCATCTACAGTAGGAAATACTTTAAAGGTTCATCACGTGCCTTGGCCTTGTTTTATTTACTAACAATGTAGGTACAATCCTGTGTTTTAAGTAGTATTTTCAGCACATTGGAGTAATTAATTTATACTGTAACTAATAAAAACAAAAGTCCCCAGACGGTACGAGAGAACAGAACCAGCGGTGAGGAATTTCACTCTGCAAATTCTGCACAACAGCTGCTTTGCACGAGTAACAAATCCCAGCAGCAGAACAGCTTTTCCTTAAACAGCTCCTGGTATCCCATGGAATCACAGCTGAGATTCCAAAGCCTGAGATCCTGAAGTTGCACAAAGCCCCGGAATACCAGAAAAATCCACACGACTGACTTGCAGATCAAAGAGGAGATGATACACCACGACAGCAACACTTCACAGAATGGGGGTTTTGAGTGATGACAAGTTGTGAGGGAAACTATTCCAAAGCCCTGCTGCTGCGAAACCCAGGATTGCAAAGATCATGGAGCACGGCAGAGGATCCAACAGCTGGACCTGCTCCCCAGGCAGCATCCCCCAAAACCCCTCAGCACCCTGGGGCAGCTGCACCCAGCCCCTCACTGCAGGGCAACAAAATCCTGAGAGCCTCCTTGTCCTGAACTGCATGGGAAGTTTTAATTTGCTTCTGAGGGATGTGAAAGAAGAAATATGGTAAGCTGTGCAAGAGAGAGAAAATGAATTACTACGACGGCTGAAAGATGAGAAAAAAATCTTCCTGCGTTTGAATTCATGCAGGGACTCAGCATGACAGAACAATGAGCTTTTAGCTCTTCTTAGTTCTATTCCTACAAATACTAATGAGACAGGAGAATAATTGTCCTCCAGCATCATGTAGTGTGCTATTTGTATACACATATGGAAATAATAATTCTGTATTCCCGTGCTAATAATATACAACACATCAAAATTCATAATTCTCTTCATTACGATCACAATTAAAAAAAAAAACCAACAAACAACTTCTCACGTGAAACAGACTGCATTTTGAGTTTTTCTGATAACAGGTAAAAAGGTTTATCTGATTGAAGGTTAAAACAAAAAGCCAACCACAAACCACAGACATATTGTACGTCTGGTAATTCCAATGGCTGTGAGTGATATAAACTGAGAGATGCATCTTCCAGGAAGTCAGGATGTTTGGACTCTGTATTTTCATTCAAAACCATGAAGGCCCCTAAGTGCAGAGAGTCCTGAGTTAGCCAAGTACACAGTCATTGCTCCAATGGATGGAACACCTTCCCATTTACTAAATATTTTACAAACCACCATGGATAAATTAGGACAAGAGGAAATGGCCTCAAGCTGTACCAGGGGAGGTTTAAACTGGCTATTAGGGAAAACACCTTCACTGAAAGGGTGGTCAGGCATTGGAACAGACCATCTAGGGAAGTGGTGGAATCACCACCTCTGGAAGTGTTCAAAAAAAGTATGGATGTGGCACTTGGGAAGATGGTTTAGTGTTGGACCGGACAGGGCTGGGTCAATGGTTGGACTCCATGATACCTGAGGTCTTTTCCAGCCTAAATGGTTCTATAAATAGCAAAATGGAGTAACTCAGGTAGTTAAATCAGCACTTCTGTTCCTCAGCAGGGGCAGGAAAGTGGCCCTGCCCTGGCACAGGCACTGGCACAGCCCAGCTCAGAGCAGGCAGGGCAGGAACACCCTTTCCAGGCTCCAGAGAAGGGACCACTGCAGTCACACACTGCAAACCCAGCACAGGCTCCTCAGCCTCGGGGCTACTTCCAAAGGCAGAAACAAACTGAAGATGCAGATTCTACACGAGTTCACATCACATATGGACACCTGTATACCAGAAATTCTTCCATCCTTTGTCCTGAGAATTCACCTTCATGTGTAGCTTAAGGTCATTCACCCAAAAAGCACAAAATCCCCTGCCCAGCCAGCCTTACATCCACCCAGACCCAATACTCACTGCCTACATCACTCACATTTAATTAAACATCTTTTTAACTCCACTTTAAGTTTTTTGAACCATTAAAACAATTTTGCATCACCAGGAAATTTCAGAGCCATTATCCATCTATTCCTTGAGGTATTCAGACACCAAAAACAACTGGCCGTTGGAAAGTGTTTTTTCAACCCTGAGATATAAAACTTCCCCTTGCAGAAAGGATGCTCATTTAAGGCCCAGTGTATCATGATCAAACGTGTTCATTTATCTTCCCAGCCCATTGCCCTGTGAATCCCAGTACTGGAGTACTTCATTTGTTAAACTAAATAGCTTAAGAACATCTCCAGTTTCACGCAAGCATGATTTTAAAACACTGCCAGCCTCAAGAAACTACTACGCCATAAATAAATAAGCAGCATTACCAAACATTTGGGGGTTTGTTCCCTCCTGCCCTCTGGCTTGTGAGCTTTCAGAGATTCCACTCCTATTTTGCTCAGTGTGACCCTGAAACTACAGGCACCAGAACTCAGGACTGAGAAAATTTCAAAGACCCTCCCCCATTGCAACAGTGTGGAAGAAAAAGGAAGTATTTTACATTACGTACACTTATTTATTTTGGTGTTTAAATTTTAGAAGGCAGGCAAAGAGATTCTAAGGCTCAGGAAGCCTCTGGCCATAATCTAGTGCTCTAGACTGAGCAGTGTCCTGCTGTGGATGGCAGAGGCAATAAATTGATAGAAGGAATTAATTTTAGCCTTTTTCAGAAACCTGCCCGCACACGTTCTTTACATTTCAATAAGTAAAAAAAAAAAAAAAAAAAAAGGCAGATTCAATTTCTACTCCCAGAATACTAATGAGAACATCTCTTATCACCTTTAATTTTGCTTGACTATTCTCTTTGAGATGGCATCAGATCAATGCATGAACTAATGCTCGTGCAGAGGTTAGATAAGAATTTTGTCAGAGGTTCAGCACAACCTCCTAAGGAAAAAGCCTGAACAAATATTAAGTGGAAGAGATACAAGAGATAATTTAATGCTAATTAAGTGCACTGCCACAGGCAATTGAATAGTGTTCCTAGAAGTCTTTTGTGATCGCTCAATTATAACTTTTATTATTATTATTATTGTTGCTAATATAATTAAATGAGAGAAATGAGAATATTTTTTGTCTGTTTCAGACAAAAAAGGTCCCACCCTCAAGAGTACAAAGCCTGTATACATACACAAAACTACAACTCTTAGAAATTTAACAAAATCTACCAGGTTTTTCCTGTTTACTACAAGTTCAGAAGGATGTTAAAAGGGAGTGAATCCTGCTCTGTGGGAATCTGGAGATCCTGTTACAGCTGCAGAACTGCCCTCCCTGGTGGTATGTGCAGACCTTCACTCAGGGCTTGGAAATTCAATTAACAGTGTGCAATGCCTGGAAGAGAGCTCAGGAGTACATCAACATAGAGATCTATCTATCTATCTATATATATATATATAGGTAACAGGAAGCCTGCAGTTATCTCAAATACTCCAAAGCCTCAGCAATAAAAACGCCCAAAGTTTAACAAGGCAAACCCTTGGATTTACACTGGGATTATGAATCCCAGTGTCACACTGCTAAAAGTCTATGTCCTTTTTATTTACTAACAACCAAAACCCAAAATGTGATGCCTGGAGTAACCCACTTTGGTGTAGTCCCTTGAACACACCTCCTTCCACTGCCTGAGCTATTCTGCATTCCAGCATAACCTGCTGATCTGAACTCACAGGGAAAAATACACTGGAAAACAGTCTGGGGGAGGAGAGACCAACATCATTCCTTGCTGCAAACTGTGACGTTGATTTCAAGCCCCTTTTCCCTCAGATGAATTGTTTTTTAAATGTTCTAACGACTTTAAATCAGATTCACAGTCAAGCAGGTTGTGCTCTGGGGGGAAGGATTAGTCTCCTTAAGTTCCATTAAAGGGGGTACAGGGGAAATACAAACTGCTTCGGGCTCCCAGATGAGCACCAGGGCAGGGGCACAGGAAGCAGCTCTACCTGCTTTTGCTCATTCACAGCCTGGCAAATGAGAATTAACACACACCCCCCACCTGGAGTGAACCTCTTGATCGTGACAGCTACAAACAGTGCACTGCAATTAGGGATGCAATGCTGGGAAAACAGGAATGCCAAACGTAAATGCACGTCTTGGAGGTAGGAAAAGAGTCTTGGAGGTAGGAAAAGAGTCTTGAAGGTGTCCTGGTAAAATAAAAAGCGAACCAAAATTGTCACTCCCCACCCCAACATACACCTCCTGTTCTCAGTGAATCCATGCTCAGGAAGGGGAGTAGTATTTAGGAAAACAAGGATTTAGAAGTCCAATCCCACACTATAAAATACTTCCCGACTTATTGTGTCCTGATATTCAATGAGAATTCACTTTATTCACTTCCTATTCTTACCAATATTTTTAAAATACTTTTTATCACTATTCTTCATCTTTGAGCCAGAGCATAAAACTGTCTCCTGTCTCCAGTTTTTTGGACATTAGAAGTCCAAAGACACTCCCAAATCCTAACAAAAGAAAGGAGGTCAATGCTGAACAGTGAACTAAAAAGCTTTCCCCACATGGAAAACGGGCACATCAACACAGGCCCAGTTTCATATCTGCTGTCAGGCTTGTAAAATATTTGCTCTGTTACCCAAATGGACAAATTCCTGCTGGTGTCACTCCTACCTTCCCAAAATTTCCTGGGAACTAATGGGCAGTTTCCCAGCTACGGAAATGGGTTGCAAATTCCAGACGGAGCAATTTAAAATAAAAAAGTGGAGGCAGAAGGAAGCCCATGTTTGTGAAGATGGAGAAATGAGAGAATAGCCCCACGCCAGGCACATGATTTAAGGAGAAATCTATCACTGGCCTCGTATTTTCTATACCAGCTGCTACTTTCAGAAGCCATCTGCTTCATTTCCCTGCACACGAGGTTTTATGCAGCTGCAGTATTTCAGGAGAAGGTTCACCCAAGCTGACAAGCAGTTCATAAAAACACCACGCTGGGTTTGGATTTCTTTATTAAGGACAGGAGTAAAATAATTATCAACTTAGTAAATGCTTTCCAGGAACTTAGGGATTTTAAAAAAAACCCCGCGTACTGTGTCTTAAAAAGATAGCTTTTAATTTGTTTATAGCCTTCAGGAAATAAAATGATCAAACTTTACACTGAGTTTCCAAGCATAAATACGGTGGAAATTCTTCAGCAACAGAACTATCAAATGGTGTCTCAGAAAAGGGCAAATACCAATAATTAGCCACTGCACTGCCTTTCCCAGCTCATTTAATGTCACCAAGAAATTTCCCACAGGATAATCTCCAGTTTTTCAGAAGGGCAGTTTAAAAATAAGCAATCTATTTTTCTTTCTTTTCTTTCAATGTCTGTGACCTACTTACACAACTTAGACCTTTTTTATTTTATTTTTCCCCCAAATTGGCATTGCTTTGAAAACTGCATTTAAACCGCCCTCCGGTGATTAAGCACCCCCTGAAGAGTTAAGTGCAGGAGCAAAAAAACCACCCCAACATATATTTAGGTAAGCAAACAAAGAAACAAAATGTCTTCTGTATTCCATTTAGTACGTGAATGGTAAATATAATCATTTAATGAGGCATGGAAAACAAAGATTTGCATTACAACATTTTCTCCTTATCCATTTGTTCTATATAGATATTTCTGGCTGGTGCTTTTATACATTCAGAAATTATGCACTTGTGTTTAGTTGGTGTCATTTATGTTAAAAAAAATACAACTGCCTCTTAATCATCCTGTATATCCAGTAAGTTATTTATTCTCAGTAATTTCTCTTAATTTATTTTCCACAGCTTGGGTGTGTTCCAGCACCTGCCTCTACACATCCAGGTTTCTAACACTGGCAGGTAATTTGGTGTCTGGTTTTGCATGTTACGGTTCAACCTCAGCCAGGACCTTCATTTCACACTAACACACAGCACTTCTGGTGACATCCTTCCTACCAATATCCAGGCATCACTCCTATAATTCACCAGTTCCAGTTCCTGTAACATTAAAGACCAGAATATCTCAATATATCCATGGGAGAAGCTGCTCTTCAGCACCTGCTCATGTGACAGGACAGAAGTGAAGGATACAGCACGTTTGTTTTGAGCACAGTTTCCCATGCAGGGTGCAGGATGCTGCTCTATTCTGCCCCTGCAGCAGGTACCACACTCGAGTCCACCACCATCCATGGCATCCCCCAGACATAATGATCCTCAAATATTTTGTGGTTTCCACTGCAATCCTTCTTGTAGCACTAAATGCACCTCAGAAATGCACCCCACACACCCCTGGGTCAGTGTGGAACAGTCACCCAAAGCACCTGCTAAATGAGGTGGCTCCTCCATCCTTGTTTTCCAACAGCAGGTTCTGGAAGGACAGTGAATTTTCATCCCTGCAAAAATCAAACTAACCAGCTTGAAAGAAGCAGGTCTCAACCCCATCACTACAGCTTCAGAAACCTGATGCGAAGTTAACCCTGTAAGATTTGGGCCTCATCTGCTCTGTCTGAAGCCCCATGTGCACAAAAGCCCCACGCCTGCTCCCGATGTCATCAGTATTTTTAGGAGCCACCTTAATGACCATAATGCCAGTTTTTACAACACACACAGGAGGGAAACACATATGTGTTTCCACCCCTATTTACCCATTTGATAATATTAGACTTGCTACAGGAGATAAGTCAACATTAGGGAAAATTAGGGCTTTGGCCTCATCTAGGGGAGTTAAAAGCCCAGATCCAGTGTCAGGATAACATTCATCTGCCATCTGCCCTCAGCTGCTCCTCCTCCCCAGCTCTCAAGGTCACAGTCTCTGTATTATCTAGAGGTGATCTTTGACATCTCTAACTAATTTTGGAAGCTCCTCTGTTAATAATAAGGGCATTAGAGAAGGGGTGGGGGGAGACCAACTTCTGAGGAGGCATTGTTAGGGACAGGCTGGCTAAAAACGATCCCGTCTGTCCGAGGGGGCCGAGCTCCAGATGTCACTGCAAGGGACGCCCCAGCCCTTGCACAAAGTAGGGCTGTGCTCCTGGGAGCCACACAAGTGCTCAACTCCTAAGCATGCCTTGCTCTCACCTAATTTTATACTTCTCTCTGACACAGCCTTTGGATTTTTCAGAACAAATGAGTCCAAGTATTATGTAAATCAAAATTTTATTTTTAAATATACAACCTAATACACCAGTTGGAGCAACATTTTGTACCAGACTACTAACACAGACACACCACGTGGCAGTACATGGGAACCCATCCCAAGCACTTTAAATTTATCACTTTGAATTAAGAACAATTCATGTATGACTGCAAGAAAGCCCACAAGGATTATTGTCACCACTGTGGGTGAAAGGTGGAAATCTGAAATCAAAGCAGCCCCTTCCCTTTGGGCCTGGGCTTCACTGACCATTTAAGAGGTGCTGAGGAACAGGAGTAAGTCTTACTTTCCTACCCACAGAGCACTAAGGGAAAGCACACACTGGGCACACATTTGGAACATACCAAAGTAGTTCCACACCTATACAAACAGCAAAGCCTAAAACAAGAATGTCAGCATAGT
The DNA here is from genome assembly GCA_013400415.1 of Scytalopus superciliaris. Lineage (NCBI taxonomy): Eukaryota > Metazoa > Chordata > Aves > Passeriformes > Rhinocryptidae > Scytalopus > Scytalopus superciliaris. Next base: position 651,290 of record VXBX01006278.1, on the reverse strand, counting down.
TTTGAGAGTGTAAATCAACTTTTATAGGTACAAAATGAGTATTTTACGGGGCACTGTGAATTTCAGCAACTTCAGGAACCTACCTCTGTCAAGGAAATCTCACTTATAATTGCCTTTGCAAGCTGTAAGGAGCAGGCAGATGTTCAGTTTGATTTATCCTTTTAGCATTTTTTAAAAATTGTATTTTTTTAAATGTCTTTCTAGGCAGCTGTAATTCTTACATTTATTGCCACCTCCCTGCAGGGCACAGTTTATGGGTCAGCCATTAACTCTTCCTGAAAGATCTGGTTTGATTTTTTTTTTTGTTTTAAACAGGCTGCCAAGATCATGACCAATGCCAGCTTCCCTTCCCATGTCCTTGATTTCCCTCAAAGCTTCTCCTGTCAAAGTCACTTGCTGTAGGTCTCCTATTTTTATTAGGATGTAAGAGATGTTGTTATTTAATTAGGTTAAAGAGTCTAATTCCCAGCCTGCATTTCAAATTACATCTCATGCACCTAAGCCTTATAAAACTTTAATCATTAAGTTACTACAGTAATTGCCTGGACTTAAAATTTCCTACATGTCAGGGGCAAAGTTATAAAAATAATTTAATTTGCATGATGTATTTATCTGTCACAATAAAAAGATATTTTTCATGTAATAAAATACATTTTAAGTGTGAACATTATCTTTGCAGACACTACAGAACAAAAAAGTGCCATTTGTCCACAAAAAACTTTGCGTTCTCTTTTTAGAAGACTTTTTGCCTTCCTTTTCTTTTTAATATGTAAAAGCACCACTCTTTTCTCTTCTTTTAAAAACAGTTTTCCTGTGAAAATGAACCTGGTACTTGTCTGATGGGACATACAGCCCTTGTGGCAGAGAATTCAGCTCCATTTCATGAGAACATCACTCACCTGCCCTAACTCAGAGCTCACCCTCTGCCTGCAATTCCTTCTCTTGCGCATCACACAAACTTTGTCTCATTTTAAAAAGCAAATTCAAAGCACAGTTCAGTCCTGTGGTCTCCTTTATTATACATATGACCATCTCCAGGGCAGCTCCACACTGCAGGCTACACGAGGCAGCAGAGACAAATTCTACGCTGATAACAACAACCTTGCCTTCTTTGTTGGGATCCAAAAAAACCCCCCAAGAAGTTACTTTAAAGGACAGCAACAATGGAACAGCTGATGCCCAAGAGCTGCCCCCACCCCCCCATACAGATGCTTACTCCCTTTTCATCAAGGGATAAACCATCTCCAATTACTGCAGGCTAACATGTTATTCAAGGATAAATGTGTGCAGGCTCTTGTCCCACAATAAAAGGAAGGCAATTCAAGTAGCTTACGTCTGATTCTCATTATGTGAATGCTTTTAAAAGCTGTACTCTTGATTTGAGATATGGCTTTCCTTCCCCACTCAGCCACTAAGGCGAAAGAGAGAAACCTGTTCTCTTTATTTCCCCTTCCCAACAGCCATGTCACGGGAACAGAGGGAAAGGGAGACACAATGAATTTCACCAACAATTATTTAAAGCAACTGGAATTGCTTCCAAAAAGCACAGGAAAAAGGTGAAGCCCCATTTTCATTACTCAAAACCTCCGATTTTTAATTTTGTTTTGCACCTTTATGCTTGTTTCCTCTGAAAAATGCTTAAAAAAATCATACCAAAACCGGGTATCTTTATTCTTTTGGTATTTACAAAACAGTCAACACAACACACACACACAGAAAGGACTGTAGTTCTTGATAAAACTCAACTGACCATACTTTTTCTCAGTAATCCTGTGTACTTCACTTTCAAGGCTTTGGGGGTGGAATTAGAATTCACCCTGGTTGTAATTTGGGTTATTCAATACCAGGGGACACAACTGAAGGCTGGCACGGAAAACCTATGCAGTGAGCATCTGCCAACTGTGCACACAACCATAAATCTGGCTTCTCCTCATTTTTGAATGCTTCAGCCTCACAGTTCCAACAGCACTGGGTGGGATCCAATTTGCCTCATTTGGCTGAAATTGTAAGCAGTAGGGCCCGAGGGAGCAAGGCAGCCCCTGCAGAATCACCACCTCAGTGCTCCACTGATGGAAAACAGGGAAGACACACCTGAAGAGCTGCCACTCACCAGCCCTGACACCTGCCAAAGAGAGCAGGAACCAACAAAAAGGACACACTTTTAGCATTAGTGTGCTGATCAGAGCTCTCAACTGGGACACAAAATGACATGACTTGAACACACAGCTCCTCCAGTGAAGGGGAATGACCCAAACATCAGCCTGGCCCCCAGCTCCGAGCACAGCCAGGGCTCAGCACCCTTCAGCAAACCACGAGGCATCAGCGTCAGCAGGACCCGTGCTGATCCAAGAAGTTACTTTAGTGTTTCACTCCTGAGTTGCGTGTTTCTCCCACAACCCCCGATTTTAAGCCCCTGCTGTACAGATTGCAGAGCAGGGGACACTCTGGAAGGTCTCATTAAGTGCCCTGCTTTACACTTCCAATTAGGGCAGCTCACGCCCACCGCAGATGGCAGAGCGACCGCCGCGGTCGAGCCACGAACACGGGCACGGGGTCCTCATTTGTTCAAGGCTCTTGGAAATAAAGGATATTCAAAAGCAAAGAAAGGTCACAGCATCCTCAAAACAACCGAAAACTAGGAAAAAATAATGACTTCCTATATTAAGTCCAAGCTGAGAAGCCTGAAATGCACGGCCTGACACAGGGCAGTGCTCGCCACGCAGTGAATGGGAGAAGTCATGCATGTGAGGCACAAACCGTGCCAGCTCTGGGTTTAACAGCCTGGTAATTGTGGTCTGGGTGAACTGGGGGAATAAACTGTGCCTGTTGACAACGATTAAGGTAACATTTGGTTCTTTACAGAATGTTCTGTGCCTTTCTAGAAGATGGAGATCACTTGAGGATTCAAACTTTCTGCTTCTTTCTCAACAATGCTTCTGCTCTGCAGCTCAGATTCAAGAAAACAACTGCATTTCCAAAATCCACGGGTGGCAGAGGTCTTCTTTGCCTTCCCCATGAACTTTTTAATTTGATGCTGTACATTTTTAATAAGACAGACAACATGTGTTTTGATGTCAGCAAGCCAGCAGTAGGTTCCCAGCCTCATCTTGAAAAGGAAGACACAGGCAGCATCTGGTGCTCAAAACACTCTTTTTTCTCCTTTATGACACACAAGGCAGCAATGTATTTGAGTTTTACACCTACAAAAATCAACTGGACTACAGAACACTTTCTGCTGGACTTTTAAACTCCTGTAAAACTTGGTCTCACGTTCATTACCTCTAACAGTTATTTCTGTGCAGAAAGCTCGAGATACCTACGTATAATTTCTGTACATTCTGCTTTTCTTGCCTACAAACAACATGATGTGTCTGCCTGAGAGCTGTGGTTAGCAGAAGAGGATGCTAAAATGTTGCACCAATGACACAGGAACAGAATGTGAAAAATCATCTTTCCTTGTTTTTTTCACCCCCCCCTTCCCCTGTAGGTTTATGATGCAGCTTTACCGCTGAAATACTTCTCTTGCCTTCTTTTCATATGTCAGTGGTGCTGCCTGAACACTTCACCAGATAAAAGTAATTGTCCTAATTTAACCAAGAGGCCAAGTGAGATTTACGGAGCAGAACAGAGTCATGCATAGAGAACGACAGCACTGGGAAGTTCTGCACCTGATTGCCATGACAACGGAGACCCAAATACCTTGCAGCACCCCAAAACAAAGGACTGAATTTAGAACTACTTCATGATAAGGTGAAGAGAAAATAACTGGGATGGTGTGCAGAGCAAGGAGACAAGAACCTTTCACTTTATAGCAGAACTGGGATTCAGGGCACTATCAGACCCAGAGTCTGCCTATCAGTTCCTAAGCACCTTCACAACCTTTCCTGCTATTCTGAGCCATTCTATCAGTTTCTAATGATTTCTCCAAGTTTAATTGAAATGTTAACAAATATTCCTCCGGCTTTTCAAATTCCCTGCTTGAATGACACAGTTCTCGGAGGCAGAACTGACAGGACACTGCATTTCCTGGACACTTGCCAAGTGCTGAACAGGTAAGCGATGGAGCTCAGGAAATCATTTTGGAGCTCATCGCCCGCTTGTGCCTCGTGGCAAACACAGATCCCCTGTGTTTAAAGCCAGTATGAAGGAAGTCACTTGGTGCTAAAGCAAAAAGGGACATGATTTGGTTGTTTCTACAAGAAAACCCCCTGGCAGAACTAAAAATCTAGATATTTTTAGGCTGAGACCAGCACATCCCCCAGGTCAGTTAAACCAGAATGCCAAGGCCAGAGCAGCACTGCAGGATTGTCTTCTGATAAGTCAACTCCATCAGACATCAACACAAAAACTGCATCTCACACTCAAAAAAGCAAGCTATTTACCTAAGACAGGTGTGTGTGTGTGTGTGTGTGTGTGTGTGTGTGTGTGTGTGTGTACAACTGTGCTTGTCAGGGCATACAGTAACCATTCCGATCCTGATTCCCCTAAAAGATAACCCCATGGAGTTTTACTGTGAGGGTCTCAGTCTAAAAGCAGATTAAAATCATTTAACTGAACTAAATTAAAATATATGTGCGGAATTTATAGAAACTTTGACTATTATGCAGTTCTAGTAATCCATATGAGATCCTCAAACCAAGGAAAAAAGCTAACAATACAAGCAGAGAAAATATTTGATGGTTTGTACCGAAATTGTCACTTATTTCACTCCAAAAAGGAACAAATTCAACAGTTTAATAAAGTGTGAATTAACTGTAAGAAGCCAGTGGAACAACAGTCAATTTTATCCCAGTTAAGACAACTGCAGAATTACTTTGTCTTTGGAAAATATTCCTCACTGCTTCTCAAGGAGAAAGATCCCATGGGCTTCAAGCTCTTTCTGCTTTATATACACAACCTTACATTTCTTCCCGTTTCTGCAGTGATATGTTACCCACAAAAACAAACCCAGAGTTTTCCAAATTGAGCAAAATCAGCAAAAGACCAAGTAGCAGAACTGAACATACCTGCTGATAGAAAAAATTTAGAGTGGGTTTGTCCTCAGTGAACTGGTTTAGAAATCCTTTTGGCAAATACCGAATTCTCAATTCATATCTGAAAAGCAAGAAAAAGAGAATTAAAACTGCTGAGCAAAAACTAATAGTTAAAATCTGCTCACAAATAAAAGACGCCTTCAAACTTTCTTTAAAATAAGGGAAAATCTAAATAAACTTAGAAAAGTAATGGAAATTTTCCTCTGGCTAATCAAGATAACTAAACTGGAATTGTCTGTACCTGGTATTTCATACAGATGTTCACACAGGACCTTTGCAATAGAAGCAAACAGAGCCCTGCTGCCTTCTCAGAAGCTTCAAGACTTGGAGCAGATAAGCTCCAAATCCATGGGAAGGGAGGCCCCAGTTAGGTGACAACAGCAGATGAGCTGCCAGAACCACTGCCATGACCCTTGGAAACAGCTTTTATCTCTGGTTATCACCAGCAGGTACTTAAAACGCTGATCCAAGAGTGGCAAACAGTGTCACTCCCCAGGGAGCCACATCCTACAGACTGAACCAGGAACACGACTCTGCTCCTTCTCTCATCAAGGGCTCTGACATTCACCTCTGAATTTTCCACAGGTTTTGAAGGGATTTCTCTATAAAAGGGTTTCCTGCTCCCTCATTCATCACCAAGACACACGCAAAAGCCAAACAGAACAGTTTTCAAGTCATATTTTTCAAGTTAACAGGACACCACAAGTGAGGGATATTCAGAATGAGCCTTGATCCATGACCTACACCCAATCCGTGTCCCTTCTCAGACCGAAACTTCTGCTTCCAATTCCTAAGTTTAGTATTATTGCTTGTCTGTGGTAACAGACCACAGTGCTTGACACACTGCTTGCTTCCTCCTCTGACACATTCCTTCAATGAAGTCTGATAATAAATGTCTCCATCCCCTTGGCTGTGCCAATATAGCAAATCCCAACTAACACTCTCCAGAGTTCTTCCCAAAATAAGTATATTTAACAATCTACTCATGATAAGGGCAAATATTACAACATTTCAATCTGTTGGCTTCAGCAGAACAAGAACTTCTTTTCAGCTCTGGCTGCCTGTAATCAAGATTTATATTGGAACTTGGTAAAAAGTCACCAGGGATAAGGGCTGCTAAGGGTTCCACTGCAAGTAGAAACTGCAATATTCTTAATGGCTTTGAAATCCTTGAAAATAAATTGTCCTATTAGAAATCATTAAAATAAGGAAAACATTTTAAACCTGTAAACACGTGCACACACAGTATACAAATGAGGAATAGAGGGGTAGTATAGCAATTTATTTCATAATTCCTCTGCACAGAAAACATGTAATTAAATTAGAGTCTTCAGGATGCAGGATATACAGGGAAAGCTGAGAACATCTGAGAGAGAGTAGATTTAGAGTGGACATAAGGAAGAAACTTTTTGTGAGGAGGGTGGTGAGACACTGGACCAGACTGCCCAGAGAAGCTGTGGCTGCCCCATCCCTGGAAGGGTCCAAGGCCAGGTTGGATGGGTCTTGGAGCAACCTGGGCTAGTGGGAGGTGTCTGGAAGGGGGCTGGACTTGATGACCCTTAAAGGTCCTTCTCAATCCAAACCATTCTCTGATACAATGACATTCCAAGTCACAGTTAGGACAAACTCTCACACATTACTCTAGGCTGTGAAGGCACACAGAAATCATCATCGACTGCTGATCAGCCTGTACATTTCATGATACACAGCAGACATCCAATAATTCACTAAAATGTTAGATATTAGCCAGATTGTACCTCGAGGTATTTATGTGCCAGTCAGAGAAAGCAGCAGCACAGGGACACTGTCCAGAAAAGCAGAGCCTCCCCTGCCACATCCACTACACTCCACTGCTGCACCTCTGCAGAGACTGACATGGAATAGAACAGGCCTGTGGAAAGCAATTCCTTGCTTGGTGTTTTTTTGGGGGGGCACCACAACCCAGAGCATTTTAGAATCATATAATCATTAAGGCTGGAAAATACTTTTAAGGTCACTGAGTCCAACCATCAGTGCAGCAGCACCACCATGTTCACCACTAAACCCTGCATGTCCCCAAGTGCCACATCCACGTTTTTTGAACACTTCCAGGGATGGCAATTCTATCACTTCCCTGGGCAGCCTGTTCTAGTGCGTGACCACTGAAGAAACTGTTCCCAATATCCAACCTAAATGTCTTGTCTCCTGGTGCACAAATGTGATGAAGAGCAGCTGGGGGGGCTCAGCCTGGAGAAAAGGAGGCTCAGGGGGGACCTTCTTGCTCTCCACAACTCCCTGAAAGGAGGGAGTAGCCAGGTGTGGGTCAGTCTCTCTTCTCCCAGGTAACAAGTGTTAGGAGGAGGAAACAGCCTCGTGTTGCACCAGGAGAGGTTTGGACTTGATATTAGAAAATTGGGTATTGGGAAAAATGTCTTCATGGAGAAGGGCTGTCAAACACTTGAACAGGCTGCTCAGGGAAGTGGTGGCGTCACCATACCTGGAAAAGTTTAAAACATGTAGATGTGGCACTTGGGGACATGGTTTAGTGGTGGCCTGGGCAGAGCTGGGTTAATGGTTGAACTGGATGATCCCAGAGGTCTCTTCCAATGCAAACAATTTGGTGATTCCAGGATGCAGAACACCATCACTCCCTGGGAAAGAGAGGAGAATCAATCTCTGTTCTTTACAGGGACTTGCCTTCTTCCCTGAGCAGTCGTGAGAAGTTGCTTTTTGCAACAGGATCTCATGAGAAAATCAGGTTAAGGCCAAAGAGCTTGGCTGGGACAGTCACCTCGAGTGACCCTCATGACCTATTTATAACCTAATCTCTGACAAGGTCTATGGGAATAAAGAAGTTGATGTCCAAAGGCCAGCTCAAGGATAGGCTTGATTTCAACATTCTCTAAATTTTACTGTCTTTGAAATGCAGCCAAGTGATGAGGATGGCAAGTCCCTTACTTTTTCCAGGTCTACTTTTGGAGCGAGTATCTCAGCTGATAACCACCTCCCTTAGGTTTGATGAATTATTACTTGACCACTATCCCACTTACTGCTCTGCATCTATACTGGGGTACAGAAGCACTCTGGCACACAGTGGGCCTCCACCCTGACCTCAGGAAGGTGGAAATCAAGAGATTTCACAAGTTGTACAGTGAAGTGACCCACAGTGAACATCACTGAGCAGTTCCTGGAGCTTCCCTGCGAGTAACTAGCACTACCTGGGCAGCTGGTGGAGCCAAAAAAGAAAGGACGATCCAACTCTTTAACATTTTGTGCCACTGAAAGAAATAATCCCACCAGTCCCAACCATGTAGGTTGCCTCCAGCAGGTTCCAATTCAGTTCACATCAAGAGGAAAGTAACCAGAAGAGAGAAGACGGGAACAAAAAGGGCAGAGAAAGGAGAAGCCTCATGTGAGTTTAATGAACTGAATGAGCTCACTGCAGGACTAGACAGGCACTGAGGCTCGTAGAAGGAAATGAAAAGGACTGGGTAACTGGGAGCAAGGGAAGGGAGAAGACAGACTGTGGAGAGGAGGGGGACAGAGCTGTTAGATCAACTTAGTCAACTCACGAACCTGTCCCACAGGCAGACTGGCCTTTGTGTCTATGCCAGGGCTGTTGTATCACAAAATGTACAGCCCAGGACTGCTGAGCACTGGGGTGTCTCCCACCTGGTAGAGCTAAAGCAGGAATGTCACCCGGCCACAAGGACCTGCTTTACAAAGCTCAGCTACAGAAGCAGGAGGTGTGTGCCCTGTGGGGGGACACACAGTGTGTTTTGAGACATAAAACTTGTTACTCAAACCTCTCGGAGTTTGCTTTGTGGGACAAAAAAGGCCAGCAAAAGGAACAGTGCTCTGGCACACAGCAGTTTTGGAGACACAAAGGAGAGCACCTGGGACTGCTGTTTAAAGCTCAATAGCACAAAAAATGATGAGGATTGATGCTACCTGTGATTTAAGAGTCCCCCATTCTGCCAACCTTGACCCTCCCAGCTGCACAGAAATCAAGGGGAAGGATAAGGGAGGAAGGCTCTCTTACCTCTCCTCCCCACACCCTTGGAAACATCCAATCATCCAAATAAAAGTAATATAACAAGTGAAGAGGGATTTCCTCATTAAAAATGTGAGTTTAACATATGCATTACCAGCATGAACTCTAAGAGGAAACCTGAAGCAAATCAATCCACTCCAGTCTTTCCTGCCTTCCCATCCAAAAACTCTGGGATCTGGTTTGTATTTCACCTGTCCCCCAGGATCACCTCACAAGCACAGCTACACAGGCCTTCAGACAAGCAAAAGTTGAAGTAACAGCTACAATCTGTGCTACTGAAAGCTAAACCTAACAGCAGCAGGGTTACTGCAAGCCAGTAAGGAATAAAACTCTCAGACTGCATTTGGAAGACTACAGTTATTCCAAAGCAATTACATGGAATTACACTCAAATTATACAAGGCTTTTGTAGTGCTAAGTCTTGCACAACTCAAAGAAGTAAGCCAGTATTATCCAATGTGACATAAACCACAGCATACCCAAGAATTCCTCAACATACTACTACAAACAAACACGAAAGCAGTTCCAATAATTACAACTCTGATCATTTCTGGCACCACGATTTAGACGCATTTGGAATACTGTGATACTGGACAGAATTATCTTCATAGCCAGAGAGTAAAATAAAATGGAAACAGGATATTTGGGTTGATACAGTTAACTAGTATGAACATTCTTAGAGTAAACATGCTGTGAAGATGCAGGAACAGTCAATGAAATGCTTCTTTTTGACCTTTAGTGCCCATCCTCCTTCTTTCACAGGAAAAAGCAAAGAGTTAGGTCTTTACTGATTGCTATTTAAAGCAAACAAAAAAGCAAACAAGGCAGCAAAGGTTTGAACCATCTCATGCTAAATACAAACATTTTTATAGAATGAAGAAGGTCAGCCTACCATGATAGAAAAGCAAACGTGAGGCTTTGCACACTCCCAGGGATGAGGCAGCCACGCTTTCTTTGGGAAAGCTGTTCCATTGTCTGAGCACCTCCACAGGGAACAGCCTGCTCCCAATATCCAAGCTAAACCAGCCCTCTGTCTGTGTGAGGCCATCCCCCCTTGTTCTGTCACTTCATGCCCTTGTCCAAAGTCCCTCTCCAGCTCTTTTGTAGCCCTTTTAGTTACTGGAATGTGCTCCAAGGTTTCTCTGGAGTTTTCTCTTCTCCAGGCAAGAAATACCCCATTTCTTCCCTTCACTGACTCCTCTTCTGCAGGATTGCCACCAGCACCAAACAGAAGCTGTGTGTACAGGATATGGATTTTATCCTGCTAACTTTTATGCTCAGCCCACTGACAACCCATGGAACTTCTAGTCCCTGGATTAGTCCACAGAGATTTCCAAGCTCTACATTCTGAACACTGTGAATACACAAACCTTTTAATTTAGATGACTAAGAGGGGAAAAAAAAAAAAAAAAGATGACCACATGTGAGGCACTTAGAGGTTTATTAACACTATAGGAAGCTTTTCATTTAAGAACCATTCCAAGACTACTTCCCCTTTAGTAATCTAAATATTTCTACAAGTACTGTCATATGATCTTAGACACTCTGTTCTGGTATTACAAATATGACAGCAGCCTTTTGATTATGCACAGCAAATCTCTCTGGGTTTAAAAGGTATGTCAAGCTGCATGGATTCGATAACACATTAAATGACACTTTGGAAAGGTATTGAATAATTTACATCCTATCACAGCTCTTTCATGAGTATTTTATACCGTTCCTTTCCGCAAACTTCAAAACAATATCTAACTTTGCTTTTAAAACCAATTAAACGTGTTCTGCAATGTGTAAGGTGCAAGTTGTACCGCCTAATAAAAATGGAACTGACACTTGTACATTAGGTAACGAATTTCCACAGCATAAATTATTCACATCTTATCCACATGATAGCACCACTATCATGGAAAGGATTCAGGAATCTCCTCCTTTCCAAGCTGTGATTTCACAGTATTATCAACAAAAAATTACTTGTGATCCATGCACATCCCAGACACAATAAAATTAACATGCACTGAAGACAATGTGCAACATTTCTGAAACCCAGGTTTTAAACATTCCTAATTTCTTTGAGTTTGTTAAAATTGGGACCCTGAAGAAAATTCATAAAGTGAAGACTGCCAACTGTGACATCTGCCAGACTGAAACTCCACTGGTGAGAAATGAAGTACAGACTATTTACAATCATTCTGCAGAAGGTTTGTGCAGCCTTTAAAATAACCAGCAGCTTCTGCACAGATCGTGGTTGTGAACACAAACCACAGAAAGATTTGCACACCCTCCCTGCAGTGAAATAGTAATCACTATTTTGGTGTACCCATGATGTTAAACAGCATTCTGAATTCTGAGCATCCTGTCTTCTCTAGTAGGCTAGTGTGGTTTTCTGCATAAATAAACTTTGGGTTTAAATAAATTTTAGCTTTCTCTTGTCCTTCTACCAGGAAAGTGGACAGGGTTTCCCTCCTTCTCTCCTGCCCACATCCTCTCTGAGCGTGAACCATCAGCTTACCCTCCTAAAAAGCTGAAGAAACCAAAGTCACACCACTTCTTTTAACCAACTAACCATATTATGAAAATACCTCAGCAAATGCTATGAAAAAACCTTCAACATTCTGCAGTGACCTTTCTATTGTTCATTGCTCCTGGTATAACTTGAGAAGATCAGTCAGGAGAAAGGCAGATGTCACTCATTGCTCTGGGCCTCAATATAAAGAAGTTTAACAACTGAAAAGCTTTTCAACAGCAGAGGGATAAACTGATTTTTGACTGCATTTCACTCTTTACAAATCACATTTCTCCTATAACAAAGTTATAACAAAGTATTTATATATATTTATATATATACAACACAAATACAACCAGTACTTAAAAATATCCTTTGGGCTTTATTTAAATAACAGTATTTATCCTTTCAAAATTGCAGCAGTGTGCTTATCCCACAAACAGGAATAGCTTTCCTGTCCTAAAACTTTTGATGATGACAAACTTGCAGATGTTGAGACAAATGACTGGGAGATTTCTGTTTCTATTTCATGCTTCCTCTAAATCCCAGGTTTCTCTTGAGTTTGTGGGAAACCCCTTATGAAAATAAAACCCCCTTAAAACAAACAAAACACTTAGAGCTATTAGTGGAAAGTTTGGTGGGTTTATTTCCCCCACTGTCCCACCATCTCTATTCCATTATAAGATCCTCCTCAGTAAAGAAAATTACAGAATATTTTTTAAAGACAAGGCAAAAAGATTGACTGAACAGACTTGTACTCTTACTTCCATTCTTCTGGAGGGTGGGCTAGTTCAAATTTCTCTCTCACGTTGGACACCCCCATGTCCAGGTGCAGCCAGTGAACCTCCTCAGACTGCAGGTGGCTGAGCCGTAACCCATAGCAGGCCACGTTTTTCACCTTGTGACTGTCCACAATCTTCTGAATTATGCCCTAAAACAGAGAAACACACACTCCTTACAAGCCGTAAAATGCAATATATAGAGTTAAAAAAACTTTCAAATATTACTGTGCAATACCCTACACAAAATGCTGAGCAATACATCAGGTAGCACCTTTATTAAGAATACTAAACATATTTAGTTGTAAGCTGCTGTTTCAGACAACCATGTACAATTTGTGAAGTTTTACCAGCACAGCTTCACGAAACATCAGTCAATATATCTCTGTACATTTTGTGAGAATTAAGCTACTATTTCCTCTATGTAAAATAGAATAATGTAAAAAGCAGATCTGTGGATGAAAGCAGGATATATTTGAGCCAAAAATTCACCACCAGACTTTAAAAATCAGTCTCCACTTAGAACTGAAAAATCATCCACAGACTTTCACCCTCTTTAGTGCCCCAACAGCCAGGCAGGTCACACCACAGCCCCTTGTTCCCTCACTCCCCCCACTCATTTTCTCCCGAGATTCAGGACAGATCCCCCATAAAATGATGCAAAAGGCAATTATTTGGGAAGATTCTCAAACAAAACCCATGTCCTACTTGTTTGCCTGGAGGTAAATTTCTGAGTTTGAGGATCTCCTGCCCAAGAAAGGGACCTTTCAAATAAAACCTTAACAGATGCCATTTCCCTTTGTGCCAGACGCTTCTTCCAGGGATTCACAGGCTCGTGAGCCTGGACTGGCCTGGAAATTTCCTCCTGACAGTGCTCCTGTGTGAGTGTGCACATCCTCACACACGGACACACACAGATATGCACACGCTGATGCACAAGCTCAGAATTCCAGAAAGCATCAACATGTAGGCAGCTGGAAGTTCTCCAGGAGCCAGAGATGGGCTGCTGGAGTGAGGCTGAGGTTTCACAGGGTGACACTGTGGGGCTGGAGCCCGAGCCTGGGCAGGAGCAGATGAGGGAGCTGGGGGTGTTCAGGGGAGGAGGCTCAGGGGGACCTTATTGCTGTCTGTAATTCCCTGAAAGGAGGCTGCAGCCAGGTGGGAGTCGGCCTCTTTTCCCAGGTAAATGGCCTCTTCTCCCAGGTAAACAGCTTCAAGCTGCACCAGGGGAGGTTTAGATTATAAGGAAAAATATCCTCACTGAAAGGTTTGTCAAGCACTGGGATAGGCTGCCCAGGGAAATGGTGGAGTCACCATTCCTTGAAGTGGATATGGACACTTTAGTGCTGAACAAGGTGCTGGCTGGGTTGATGACTGGATCCGATAACCCCAGAGGGCTTTTCCAACCTAAATGATTCTGTGATTCCTTCCCAAGATTTATTCCTTTGTAGCCCAAAGAAATCATTTAAGCCCCTGATTCTGCAAATTAAGCAAGCAGAAAACTAGCTGCAAAAAAAAAGACAATTAAGGAAGCTCTAAATCTGACTTGAGGGGGAAGATGACACGTGTAGGAGTGGAACCATGCTGGTGGTGAGGTGATACCAAGCTGCTAGATCAGCTCACACATCTCCTCAAACTGCAACCTTTAAATAATCTTCCAAAGCAGTGCAGTGCACAGTGGAATGTATAACAAAATATTTTAAAGCCCACAGCAGGCATGGAGGCAACACCAGGCAAGCACACAGGGCACTTCCAAAGTGCTCTCCTAACCTCGGACTATTTTTATCCCAGTGGATTTCCCAAGCCAAGCATTGTTTCTGTCATTCATCAGCCTCCAGTGAAACTCCCACAATTACTCATTCTGACTCCTCTTAAAGCAGTTCACTTTTTGCAACCTTCCCTGGCAATTCCAAAGGTCTGTTATCAGGTCAGTGAACGGTTTTAAATCTGAACTAAATGTAAATTGGTTAAGTTTGTTTCTTGCCTGCATTTGAGGGTCTTTGCATCCCAGGAGAACAGTTGCCTGTATCCCTGGAAACACACAACAACCACCAAGTCCTCTCAGAAGAGACAGAGACACATTTAACCTCTTCTTCACCCAAAGCACAGTCTCTGCTTAGTTAGGAAAGCCAAACATTTTGGCAGGCGAGCTCTCATCCAAAGGGAATGCTGCCAGCTTTTCCACATGCAAACAGAAGAGATTCATTCATTTTCAGCTCTTGCTGCACCCTGCACGTGACATGCAGCATTTCTTTCTGGAAATCCACTCCTCCCCTTGTCTCTGACACTGCCAAGTTGATAATGAAAACAGAGGTAACATGTTCTTACATGATAGTTATGCCTGCTGTGATAAGAAATGGCTTTGGAAAGGAAAAAATTAAGGCAAAATTATCTATGACCATGAACCACTCAGACTACTGATGCACAAGGCATTAAAGGCATAAATCACACTCAGGAAAGAATCAAGCTGGACATATCAGACCCTCTCTAATGTTCAGGTTGGGATTTTGTAAGGACTGAAGAAGCCAGATGTCCTAATTCCCACCAAAAGTGAGTGAGATTTTAAGCCTCTATCCTTTTTGTATCATCAATCCATTCTAAACCTATCACAGAACCAAGATTACTCTAAATATTGTGCAGAAAGGGTTCACCATCCCTTCTGGCCAGGTAGGGGTGTCACCCCAAAAAAATAATTAGCAACAATTAGCACACACTGCAACTCCAGAAAAGTCAATGCAAACACTAAGGAGAAGCAGCGTGGGTGCAAAGGAGGTCAAGTGCAGGTGTTGGAAAATATATTCTGAAAAGTTATGTATTCTCAGGAAGGGAGAAGTGATGCTTTATGTGAAACAAGTATGTTTCAGTGGCTTCTCTTTTATTTAGGAAAACCACAGAGATCATTCCAGGTGCTGTCAAACCATAGCCAGAAACCAAACCAGAGAAATAAGGAAATCTGGTCATTAAGACACTAAAATTAAGACAATCCCTTGGTTTGCAGGGGAGGCCTCTCAAGTAAAATATCTACTTGGTTATTTATTTCTTTATTAACCAACCAGAGAATTTGAATTTTAAAACATTTAGAGAACACAGCAGCACAACACACAGACAGGACAGTGAGTTCC
This sequence comes from Scytalopus superciliaris, assembly GCA_013400415.1. Classification (NCBI taxonomy): domain Eukaryota; kingdom Metazoa; phylum Chordata; class Aves; order Passeriformes; family Rhinocryptidae; genus Scytalopus; species Scytalopus superciliaris. The sequence continues at coordinate 635,824 of VXBX01006278.1, read as the reverse complement.
CCTGCAGCACCACAGGGTTTGTTTTATCTGGCTGCTCCTTCCAAACAGGCCAAGATTAATCTCCAAGCCTTGCCCTGGCACTGCAGCCATCCTCAGGTCAGTGCTTTGAACTCTGATCACTACCAGACAACATGCTGAGTGTCCTCATGTCCTGGACATCCTCCACAGACCCAGTGGAGATGTCTGGAACGCCAAACAGAGCCACTGCCATCTCTCCAGGATGGGTGACAGCCTCTCTGCCTTCCAGGGTGCCACTGTGAGGAGCCCTGCCAGGAGCAGCCTGATGTTCCCTGGGGCACTGATCAGAATCCTTCATCCCAAGTTTTCAGACAAACAATTTAACTGCTTAACCACTTCACAATAGTGACTGCAGCATCCTACTGAGACATGTCACCACAATGCTTGAACTGGAAGCACAGCCAAAGCAATCTGAAATCCCTCCAGACTCTACAACAACCCGCCCTGTAGCTCAGGAAGCTCCTCAGATGTGTTCTTGAGTGGAAAAAAAAACAGGTAAGGAACACCAGAGTTTCAACACGGATTACAAGCTTCTGACCTCAAATTAACCACAGCCAGGATACTCATCTTGGAGCTTAACTCCAGCAGGAACTTACTCCAGGAGACTCCACTTTGGGTACAGGGGGTACCTACAGGAATATAAATCCCTCTGAGGAGTCTCCGTGTGTCTGTGTTGGCAACTCCCCACAACTGCAAGGCAGCCACACAGTCACGTGCCACCTGAATGCCACTTACCATAATCACACTGACTAATTAGGTTCCCAAAACTGACATTTACATCCTGAGCATAAAATAGGCTAGCACAGCTGAGCAAGGGAGTGGGAAGGCCCCAGAGGAACTTCCTATCAATAACAGGCACGTTATAGGTCACCTTTCCCTCCCTCTACCCCAGAGGGAAGAAGAGAAGGCTTTTTCTATAGCTACAAAACTGGATAGCACTCATTTTTAATCATTTGCCTAAAGAACTCACAGATATTCAACACAGCTACTTTGAAAAATAGATTAATATTTTTCCTAAATTAGGAGAACGTGGCCAAAATAGAATCTACAGTGCAGTGTATCTGAATGTTGAAAAAAGAAGACAGACCAGAGAAAGGCCGAAAGGCACAGGGTACTCTTGGCTCTCCCAGTATGCACCGAGAATACCTCGTGCTCCTGTAGAGGAGTGAAAGTGAACTGCTTGCTTGTAAATTAACAAAGCTGATGTGCTACTATGAATAAATGGAAGACTGAATAATATATTCCCAGTGTGACTACAAACCTAATTTCCTTATTTAGCAGGAAGGAGAAAGTTTCTTGCACTAGAAAAAGTCTCTAAGTAGCTCTTCTGACATAAGGACAGCGTGCAAATGTTTGTGCAGCACTTCAAATATGTCAAACGCTGTTTATACATCCAGTATTGTAACTCCTGATGAGAGACTTACATGGGGAGCTTAAAGGAAAAGCTGGACAAAAGTAAATGTCAGGCCTCTGATGCAAATTAACTTAGAATTTCTACAAAGGAGAACTCTAGAACGTGCTCACAACACCAAAATCTGGCTTGTCCTCAGATAACACCATGTCTGACGTTCAAAGAGAACAGCCCACATCCGTCTTTTTCTCACTGTGGTACTTTCTCTCTCCTGTGCTGATCCTGCAAACAGGTTTGTAAATGATGTGATAAACCAGACCGGGGAACTGATCAGGCTGAAAAGCCCAGCAAGTTTATACTGAAACCACCATGGGAACAGAGGCTGTGCTGGTGCTCAGGATCCTGCCACCACTCCAGCCCAGTGACAGGCTCAAGCAACTTACTCACTTGAGTGTCTCAGAGCTTTCCATAACCAAGCCACACACAGATGTGCCATCCCAAGCTCCTCTCCACACCCACACATAATTCCACAGGGACCTTCCAAACACGTGCTGACAGAGCAGAGCTGCTCCAGCCCTGCTTTCCAGTGTTCTCACATTCATCAGCACTTCTCTGATCCTACTGCACACTTCCCAAATAATCATAACACTGCTTTAAATGTGGACACTAAGTTTAGTTTTCCAAAAGCCTCACATCAAAAGGAACACGAGCAGCAGGCCAAGGGAGGGGATTCTGCCCTTCTATTCCCCTCTGGTGAGATCCCACCTGGAGAACTGCATCCAGCTCTGGGGTCCCCAACACAGGAAGGGCACGGACCTGCTGGAGCACAACCACAAAGGTGATCACAGGGCTGGAGCTCCTCTGCTGTGGAGCCAGGCTGAGAGAGCTGGGGCTGTCCAGCCTGGAGAAGAGAAGGCTGCAGGAAGACCTTGCAGCACCTTAGGGCCCCAAGAGAGCTGGAGAGGGACTTCTTGCAGGGGTATGGAGTGATAGGACAAAGGCAAATGACTTTAAACTGACAGAGAGTAGGTTTAGTTTAGATATTATGAAGTCTTTTTTACAATGAGAGTGGTAAAACACTGGCATAAGCTGCCCAGAGAGGTGGTGGATGCTCCATCCCTGCAAACATTCAAGGTTAGACTGGGCTCTGAACAACCTGATCTAGTTGAAGATGTCCCTGCTCACTGCAGCAGGGCTGGAATAGATGACCTTTAAAAGTCCTTTCCAACCCAGATTTTCCTATTATTCTGTATTTCACTCTTCCCTATCCTCAGTTGCACTTGCAAAGTCTAAGACCTCTCTTGGGTCCAGTTCTTGTATGGTTAAGCACTGATGCAGGACGTGCTGCTCATCAGAAGCCACCTACAGGCCTAGGTGTCTTCAGAAGAACATCAGAGGGGTATTTATATTGGTTTTAAAACATTATTTTCCATGTGCATCTCATCCAAGGCAATCAAGAGTATTGTGCACAAGTAAACCATGAAATCTGAAACCCAAGGTTGTTATAATCAGACAGATTATCACAGTACCATACACCTTTTTGGAACTTAAACATTTGCTACTCTGTAGCTTTGAGTCCTTGCTGCTTTTTTCAGCTCCTCAGCATGGGGGCACCTACAAACTAACAGTACAACCATGCCTTGTTCACCCGGTACAGCTCATGCAGGCACACAGCAGAGAGAAGGAAGGCACAAAGGTAAATGCCACAGATTTTCTAGCTTTTATACTAGATCAGGAATGATTTTATACATTTTTACATGTATCTAATTGATTCTGGAATTGGTGCACTCCAGTCTGCTTCTATACACCAGTCTAAACTAGTCTATACATCTAGTCCCACTGCCTCAAAGCACATGTATTTCTACTGTACACACATGGAAATCAGATGTGAATATGTAACCACTGCTGGATACAGCAAATTTTGCCAAAAAATAGTAACCTGGTATGGTTTTGAGTCCTGCCAGTGCTCGAACTCCACAGAACTTTTTCCACAGGTGTGATCACCCTGCTTACCCTGTTACTCTATGTATCCTAGGAATCTATTTTAAAAGTGAAATCCAGCAGATAAAAACTCTTCTGATGGATACATCTGCACCTCCTTTACCAACAGCAGTAGATACATCAGAGCAGCTCTACCACTTGCCCATTCTCCTACAACTCTTTGAGCTTCTGATGGCTTTAGGAGGACCCAGGCAAGAGTAAAGCACATCTGGCCCACTGCAGAGTTGGGAAGCAGTGAGTTTAACTGCTGGATACCTGGTCCATCAGAACCAGTACCATGTAGACCTGCTCTGCTCCAGACTAGCCACAGTAGACTTTTGGGACCTTTTGTGCAGATACTGATACAAAATAAGGCAGGTTTGAAAAAAGGGGAGAGAACTGGGAGGACAGGGATGAGGGGGAATGGGTGGAATCGTGGCTGGAAGTTAAGTCTTCCCAGTGACTGAGGCTGGGCTGACAAACCTCTTGTCCTTTTTCAGAACAGGCAAAATCCTTCTTGGGAAATGTCTGGAAACAGGAATGCTGGTCATCACTAAGGCTTTACTATTCTACTCACTAGTGGTGCAGGAACACTGCAGTGCCAGCACAAAGAGGGATTTCCTCTCCTCCCGCAGCCTCCTCGAGTTGTGTCAGCCTGCAGGACGATGCAGCTAACAAGATTACAGAACTGATCTGGATTAAAAACAACAGTAGAACAACCATTCATCTTAACTTGGGCTGAGTTTGCCAAACAGTCACACCACCTATGCCAGCACAACTACAGTGGTAGCACGGGAAAACAAACAGCAAGAAGGGAGCTGGCACAGCTGCCAGAAGAAACGTGCATAACCAGGAGAGCATTTGAATTGCAGACCTTTGCCCTGCACGATGTTCCCACTCCTCCACCACAAACTGGATCTTCAATCAGGTACTCTGGTCTCTTGCAAAAGTACAAGGTTTGCATGGGAAACAATGAGGAAAAAACAAGCAACAAATAGTAACAGCAATGCAGCTGAATAAACTACTCAGCGATGACTCAGCTGAATGTGCCTCAGTCCTTCTCCTAAAAAGTTCAATTTAGGCAACAGACTGGAATGCACAACTTTCCAACCCTCCACCTGTCCCTTCTGCCTGTGAAAAGTAAGATTTTGCAGGTGGCTGGAGAAGCTGATGAATTTGCTCTTGTCTCTTTCAATGATGTAGAGATGGGACACAGCCAAGGCATGCTCCTTGAGTTCAATTTTTTTAAAGGTTAGATATACTCTTACCCTTAGCTAAGGATGATGGCAGTTTTTTTATTCAGTTGTTCCTTTTTTATTTATTGTTTTTAACTTCTGAGTTTTCATTCTGTCAGTATTAAAGAAGCTGACTGGTACTGACTGGTGGTACTGGATAGAAAAGGAAGAAAATGACATCTGAATTATGAACAGGTTAAGAGAACCCTGGACATTGTACCTTTATCTGTTCAAGAGCATTAACCATGCTTCTCTGCAACTCCAGAATTAAGGACACAGCTGACAGCTGAAAGTTTTAATGCTGTCTCTATCCAGTTTAGACAGTGCAGTAAAACTGGAAGAAAACAAACCTGTATGAGAATCAAGGTACAGTGAATGTCTGGCAATAACCTGGTGTGACATATGTGGTTATTATTTCCACATAAATAATGCCACCTTCACTTCTCACAGCTACTAGTCAAGAATCAAGGGTAAGTTTTAAAGGCTAGAAATTTAAAAGAAGAGATAATGGATGCAAGGCAGACACCTCTGGGGTGGGAAAGCAGACCATGCAGAAGAGCTGCACTTCACCAAAATCCAGCTGTAAGGACTCACACAAGGTTTCCAAATGCCTCTGTCCCCAAAATCCCAACTCTCAGTCTGCTAAATTGCATTACACTATTTTTATTTTTTTTTTGGTCAAATATGGCTACAATTTTGCTCCAACCACATCTTCTGAAAACACAGAGGTGATTTACTCTAGGTGCTGATCAGGATGTGGTGGCAGTGTTTACTTTCAGAGTGCACTTGAGTTCAAAGAAATTCCATACCAGCAACAGCCACCTCCTCACACTCCACCCCTGGGGCTGTGAGCAGGGCAGAGCACGCCCTGCATTCCCTCCCAGCCCAAAGCCTGGAAATCCCTCCTTGTGCATGTGCACCCAGACAACACATCCCAAGCAAGCCATACCAAGATAAACAGAGAAGATAAACAGCCTTCCTCTCCCTGCAAAATGCACAGCTGTCTAGATACACATTCACAGGAGGACACCACTGTTTGCACATCCATAAAAACCTTTTTTTTCCTTTTGGAAGTGAAGCATGTCCTTAGTACAATACCAAAGGAAAAAAGGATAAAGACAGCACGCCAGCTCTTAGAAATCCAAGAAGGCATTTCCCACAAGTGAGAAGCTGCCCTTGCCTCCCCTGCAGAACACAGCCTTCACCCTTCTGAGGAAACAGCTGTCTTGGAGGCACTAAATCCATCCGGAATAAGCAGAGGTCCACAGCCCAAAGTCCTCCTCAAAGGAAAGCCTACGTGTAGCCACGCTGTTGTCTTGGTGAAAGGTATTTTAAGACAAATAGCAAAGAAACTGCAGTCCAGCCTTTTAAGAGACTCCTACAGAAAGCTGAGTTCTGCCCCTGTGAGCTTAATAACAGGGGTTTTCATTAAAAGTGTTTCCTCTCACGATCAAGAATTTGTGCATAAGGTATTGAGCTAAAGCACTGTTTCCACTCTACTCTTAGGAAGCAATAAAAGGCTCTTTCCTCACTTCTTTGACCATCAAACACACCCTTTCCACTCCCAAAGGCAATTCAGCCTTTGTTAGAAACAGAAGATGCTACAAACCACAACTCAGGATTTACTTTGCCTTGATATTAGTCCTTTCCAGAAAGTCCTCTGCTTTACCAACAGAAGTACCTTTCAGCCCAAGCCTGACTTCCTCTGAGAACTGGAAGTGTTCCCCAGCCACCACCCCAGCAGCTGTGTGACCAGAGGGGAGGCTTAAAAGACCTTTTTCCTTTAAACTGCAGATCTGTCTCACAGGCATTCACCTCGGAATATTCCTTCAGAGCTCCTTGGAAACAAGCCAAAGGCCAAACTCAGCTGCAGTGTCATCCTCAGGTTGTAATTCAGAAGAAATGGTGCTCTGTGGCAGACTGTCTCTTCCACAAAGGGAGGAGGGGGGGGGAGTAAAACTAAGGCAAAAAAACCTTCAAGGCTATTTTAATCTTAAATTATTCAGCTTGGTCGAACAGCAGTCACTCCAATGGAATGCAGGCTTGTACTCCAACAAGGGTTTACTGTTTCTAAAATAAATGTCATGGCAATACATCAATGCCAAGCCTTTACTATGGAGTACCTGCACATTCAACAGTCACTGTCCCAGTCTAACAACCTAAAAAAGAAACACATTTGTTAAAAGAAGGAAGTTTTAACAGCTTCCCATCACCCTCTTTGTCAGGAAAGAACAAAAGAAAAATCCCATTTTTTTGGAAACAACCATGCGGTTAAATGCATATATAAAAATTAAAAATTAAGGCAAGCCTCAAGTAACTGTTATTTGCCTGTTCTTTTGGTCCTGCTTTTATAAAAAAGACATTCTTCCTTAAAACAAGGAAATGTTACTGCAAACTGAATTCAGCACTGAATTTCTTACAGGGAGTGTAAGTTTTGTATCCTTAAAATCCATAACTACAGGTATTTCTGAGCTGGAAGAAACCGATTAAATCTGTGCTTTTGTTTTTCAGGGTTTTACACAGTTCTTTGGAAAAAGAGCCTCCATTTCAAGTACCACATCAAGGACCCTGGACATTCATTCACAGGAGAGGTTTGCAAGGTTAAAAACATACCAAGACATAGTTTTTTTTCTCCTTATCCCAAGTAATGTACCTTATGAAATTCATAAATCAGAATAGATGTATCAAATCATTATACTTAAGCCAGGGAGCAAAAACGTTTCAATTGGCACCCAATTAAACCCATTCCATGTAAAGTAAGTGTGTGCAATTGATGATGGTTCCTGTTGTTGTACCTCTAATCTGTCCACTCACCAAATTATCCCTGAACATATATATGAGCTTACTGAATTGACAAGAAACAGATTTCCTGATCATCAACAAGGAAAACCCTTGGATTTCACAAGTCTAAGCAAGGTCACAAGACCTGCTCCACTGAGGAATGGTCCTGGGTGTTTAGCACATGCTCAGAAATAAACAGCAGGAAAGGCAGAGCAAACATCCAACTCGCCTCAGTGTGTGGTTTTCACTTGGTTTTCTAGGGGGCAGAAGGAGTCAAGAGATCACCTTAACTCTTGACATTTCTCTCCCTTCAGCACTATCCCATGCTTATAGTGGAATCTGAAGCACTGTTGGAAGGAAGGAGCAGATGGGAACCTGCTTCTCCAGCAAGAACCTCACAGGAGAACACAACCCCCACGCCACCTACCACCATGTAAGATTCTGCTCCTGCAGCATAATTAAAAAACAAGCAAACCACAAAAGCATTTGACATGTCAAACTGAGCTTCATTTCAGCTGAAATACTGCAAGACTTCAAAAGTTGAGAGAACAAATGTAGCAAAAAGTAAAGATGTCAGTGTTGGAGATGCTTCAGAACAAGCTGTTTCTCATATACATAACATTTCCACACACCTCTAAGATTACAGATACTGACTCTATAAAAAATCCCAACCTGTTTTTTTTTCATAGATGAACTGCAGGACAACATTATGAAAATAGAAGCAGCAGGTGACTATCAGGGGGAAGGGGAACAAATGGACTTACTGAGAGGAAAAAGGACCCTTTGGCTTAACTTCTTCAAAATGTGGGGGAATGAGTTTCCAAAAAATATCTTTATTTTTTTCTAAGTGATGCATACATTATATTTCAATATTTTGAACATGTGAATACACACATCTTAAATTTAAATTGTTTTTTTTGTTTTTTTTTTTTTAAATGAGAAGTGTAATTTACTATCTCCCTCATCCCAGCTCTAATTCCTGCCATGAGGTGTCACACAGGCTTTTGGGGAGTATGAAGTGGCAGAAGTCAGCTGACAGACATCAGTAGTGGCATCTACACTGATAACCACTGCTCTAAATTTCAAGCTTCTATTCTGCAAAAATGCAAGCAGTTCTAATTTCTTTAAAACACGACACAATCGTACATCAGGTTGGTACCACTCAAGGAAGTTGGTGCCACTTAAAGCTTCTTCTTCCGACGTTACTCACAACATGCAACAGGTGAAGAGTCCTTTAAAACAAACCACAAAACTTTCGAGTTCGTTTGCTTCCAGACTTCTACCTCACATTTTTTTAGTTCACATTTAACCTAAAGATGGCCCAGGAGTGCTAAAAGCAGGACTTACTCGGACATCAGTAGCATCTCCGTGCCGGATAATGCTGGCCCACGTTGTCGGTTCGCTGCTGTTTTCAAAGTAGTGGAAAACCTTCAAGACCCGTTCCATGGCCCCCGGGGAACGCTCCATCCCGGTACTGAGGTGTGTCTTTGCACTTGAACTCGGTGTGTGATTCAAGTTGGGATCAAGGTAAGCTGCTGCCATGGTTTTGCTGGATGCTAGGTATCTGTCATATTCTAGGAAAAGGGAAACAAAGAGGGAGTTAATTTTAGTTATACCTGAATCTCATACCAGTTCACACAATGCATTTACTGGAAACCCATAAAGGCTCTGTACCTTTCTGGAAGGCAACTACAACAGCTACGTATCTACAAACACAAACACCTGTCCAGATGACTGACTGCAAGCCCTTCAGAGCAAGTGATCCAAATTTGAACAATACAAGCATTTACAGAGGTGGTATCTTTAGCAAAACCTCTTCTTTTAGCTTCCCAGTGACTTAACCCAGGTACCTGACAAAGCTTCAAGACCAAAACACACTTTCCAGTTTCAACAGGAGTTTCCAACCCTAAAAGTCTGCCAAGTGTAGTCCTACAGAACCTCTACATAACTAACACCAGGCTCTCCTGTTCCAAGGATAAGACACCATCACATCATTCATTTTGTGCTATTTTGGATATCAGTGTGACCAGAGCTGAATTCATTATTTGCTGAGGAAACATTAACACTGCTGTCCCTCCTCTCATCAATTCCTGAAAAAGTCACTAAGTTTTATCTTCAACCAGCCTGATTTCCAGCTCTGGTGGCAAAAGGCATGCCATGGTATGAGTATGCATCTCCAAGGAAAAAGAAGCAAACTGCCTCTTGGCTACTGCTCCCAATTAGTCAGCCACAAGCAGATGGTGTCTGCGAAATCAATGCAGTCCAAGAGAAAAAGAGCAAACAGAACCTCCTCCCTGCCTGCCAGTCTTGAGCATCATTCCAGTCTGCTGGCTGGAGAGAGCAAAGGAGTGCAGGGCTTTGCTCCAGGGCTTGGACAAGCTTTTTGTACCTCCTCCTCCTCTTCACAGCGAGCAGCCAGTGGGGAGGCAGTTCTGAAAATGTGGAGAAGTTAAAAATAAACCAAACTCGATCTTTTTGCCAGAGTGCTCTGAGCGCCTTTCTGGTAGTAAACTGAGCGCCTGAGCCTTGGGTTTACTTCAGTGTGAGGCACCAGAGAGATTCCTGATCCCAGCTGAGCTTCTGTAACACCTGGCTGCCCCTCAGAGCCTCAGCCACCCACCTGCCACAGGGCTCTGCTGACACCCCCAAAAACTATCAGGGAAAAAAAAAAAAAAGGTGGTTTGGTTTTAGGGCTGGTTTAGTTTTGTACCACGGCTGCCTGAGCAGCGAAGCAGCTGGTGGTCAGGGTGAGCAGTGAGGGGAGAGCATCTCCCTCCCAGCAGCAGCTGGTCCTCACACCAGCAATGCCAAACCACACCATGAGCTCAGCTAACAGGAATTAGCACCAGCAATATCAAGGCTTGAAATCTACAGACTGTAGATAACAAGGTGTGTGAGGCTGAAACAGGACTTGAGGGCTTAAGCATCATCTAATTCAGCCCAGCAGGTAAAGGGGAACCAGCAGCCCATCTGGACAGGATGTCTTTACCTCTTGAATAAATGGTTGAATTGCATTCACCCAAAAGAGTTATAGGAACTTGCCACTGGGCAGACAAAAGGCCTGTAATGTCCTGCCCTTGGGGAAGATGGTAAGAGAAGCCAAGGAGGCACTTCTCCCAAACACCACCCAACCATCTGGTGCTTGAGGAACACTTTTCCTACCTGCCACAGTTTGAAAACTCAAGAAACCACTGCAGCTTCATTGCTCCTCTTTCTGGCCATCAGTACAAATGTCTCAAACCAACCTTAAGCTCACATTAAAGCTGCTCCTCCTCTCCAACCCACACCAACCTCAAAAAGCAACTCTTGACTTCTCCTCACCAAAGCTGTTTTCGTATAAACATTGACTTTAAAGCTGAAACAGGCATAAACCCCTCCCCTGTGGCAAACTAACAGCAAGACAACATGACCATACAAGCTTCTAACTGCAAGCCTCCCTTCTTCTAAGGTTAAAATAGCCACAGGTCTGCTCAGAAGGCCCACGGGGTGGGGTCAAATCCAGGCAAGCGAAGCCCTTGAACTGTACAACTGTTTGCAATGAAATCAGTTTTCAGGCTCAGACAAAGCACTGGCCTTGTGCAGGATGTTCTGCCTCCCTCAGGACATCCCACCCTACCTCAAGGTCATTGCTGAGACCACTGGGCTTTATTTCAAGTTTACACATGCGAACAGCAGGGAAATTTGCTACAAACCAAAGCAAGATGAGTCATTTCTTCACAGAGGAGAACCAAAAGAGCACCTGCTTTAATATTAATTCACCACACTCCATCTACTTAAGACACACATTTGTCAGGTTTTATGTGGCTGAAAAAGAACAGGAAGAAAAGCTACAGGGAAACTCCAAAATGAGCATTTAGAAGACCACAGATTTAATGTGGACAATCTACATCCCTTGGGAGCAGCAAACAGGAAAGTGATGCAAGACATCAATTTCTACACACAAAGTGCTCTTACAAGGGGTAATTTCAATGGACAGGCAAAATACTATTATAATTTTTTCCATAGTCATCACATCGAGGGGAAAATGTGGAACTAAACATCAGACTGACAGTACTGGTTACAGGGTCAGTTTTCACAAGGCTTTATTTCACAGAGGTTTCTAAAGGCAAAACAACCCTCTCTGAAAAATTAAAAAAGCAGTTTTCCTTCAGAATTGGATCACCGTTGGGTTCCTTACAACTTCCTTGGAAAATCCCAATGCTTAATTTAGGAAGAACCAAAAGAGCAGTAAGTCTGATAGCTCGAGGTCTAGAAACACATGCCATATCTCTGGTTATGGACCTATTAACATTCCCATTAAAACCAGCCCCCGGGTTTGAGCTTGTAGTGTGACTGTAAAACTCTGCCCCAGGCCAAAACTTTGTAAAACACAGCTGCTCTTAAACCACCACTTTACAAGAGCTGCCTGGTTGTTTTACGATACAAAGAAAGCTCAGACAAGACCAGGATGCTTATTTGGGCCATTCTAAATTCAAACCAGACCGGTGTGTAATCCTGCTGTTACAGGTCTCACTTTAAGTGAGCAGCTTTAGCCCTCCTGGTATTAAATAGAGAAGCAGTGTGTGCTACCATGGAGCAGGAACCAGCCACAGCCAACTAGAGAAGGCAGATTTAGATTCGATACAGGGCAGAAATTTTGAGGCACTGAAACATGTCACATCTGTGGATGCCCCATTACTGGAAGTATTAAACTTTGGACAGGGCAACCTGGTCTTGTGGAAGGCATCCCTGCCCACGGTAGGTGGTTGGGACGAGATGGTTTTGAAGGTCCCTTCCAACCCAAACCATTCTGAGATTCTATGACTTAATTCTACTGTATTTTATTGGATACATTGTGGTAAAAAAGAGCTGGAGCACATTCAGACCAACAGTCTGAAATCAAATGTGCTCAGACTTGTATATGAACAACATGTGTGTGCCAACAGCCCTTTGAGCTTCCAAATCGTTCTCCCAGTGCTTGCCCTTCAGAGCAAATACATGGATTTCTCAATACTGTGCAGGATTAGTCCAAGCTTGTGGGGAGGAGTGAAGCAAACCAGCCCTGCCTGGTGATCCTGAGTGAGTCTGCTGAGATGCTGCTGTTGTGGCCAGACTGGAACACACAATATTGCTCAGGTGATTTTCCTGCCTGTGGTGGGAGCACCTGAGACTGGGGAAAGTTAAATCCTTCCAGAAATCATTTCCTGCTCAGTGTGACTCCTGCTGACAGGTCCCCACATTTGCTAACTATATCAAGAACAAAGTCAGTGTTGTGACTTCCAGTAGCACAATCAAAGTTCAAAGTCACGTTTCACCACCACCTCGGAGTACTCAGGAATTAAATCATTTCCACTAACGAGATAGTCAAAAGTCATTAAAGAATATTTAAATCAATTAACTACGAATTGATTAATAAACTGATAGTAAAGTCAAGTAGTCTCAGAAGGGAAATAGTTTCAATGCCAATAATGTCTTCGACATCAGCAGTTTGATAATACAATAAAAAAAATTAAGAAGATAAACAATTCCTCATAGGAGTGTTGGCAGATGGCCAGCACCACAGCACTACCAAGTTCACATAACAAGGATCAAACTGTAATTATTCACACTGTCACTTCACATGGTCCTTTGCAGATACCATGAAATTTTACTGCTTGCTCCAGCTCCATATTCTGATTCCCATCTCAGGCTTGAAGGCACCAACATCTGTGAGTTATGAGGTCACATTTCTAAAACAAAGTAATTTGGTCCATCTCAATTCAAACTTACAAAAATCTGTAAGAATCTATAAAATCTATTTTAAAATATAAGAATCTATAAAAAATACAATAAAAAAATCAGAATTAAATTCTTTCACTCGTCCTGGTGTAGTAATTCTTCTACAAGACTCAAAACATTCCAAATGTTACAATTATTAAAGTAAGTAAAAGACTTCAGATTACTTGCACCCTCAATAAACAATGCTGCTTTAATGGACATGATGTGACAAAACGGGATTCTTTTCTTTTAAATAATTAAGACAAATGGTAAGTATTTTAAATATTAAGAGAAAGTGTTTGCACTGCACAGGTGGGCAAACACTGCAACAGCTGACCAGAGGATGTGGAGTCTCCATTCACTGAGACATTCAAATCACAGTCCTGAACAACTCGCTGTAGCTGACCCTGCTTGAGCACAGGTGCCTTCCAACAACCTCTGAAATGTTGTGGTTGGGTGACAAAAACTAAATTAAGGATTTATTTCACACTCTAAGTTCATAAATTATCCATAACACATCTCACATCAAACAGGAAACATCTCACGAATTTCCAGCTCAATCCGTTTTCACAGCCTGCATTAAATCCTGCTGTTACTCACCTTACCAACACTGACTCAACTATCTCAACCTCACAGAAAGCCAGGACGTTATGTCTGATTTTAGCCACGATGTTCATGGCAAAGCTTGTATTTTGGGGCTCTGTGGTAAGAGCCAGGACACTGCTGGCTTTTGGGACATCATTGCCTGACTGAAACACAGAGATGTCACAGGGAAGAAGCAGCAAACATTCCAGGTGTGCATTTCCCTCATGTCAACGCCTTGTTACACATTTGAGGATGCAGGTTTAAGGATGAAACTGAGAAAACCATTAAGTCTGTGATTTCAAATCAGGAACAAATATAGAAGGAGAGGAGAAGGGATATTTTTTCCTTGCATCATCACTTTAGCCTTCAGAGACAGGCAATAATTTCAGCTATTTCCATAAGTCACGTTGGAATGTCCCTGTTTGTTCCCTGCTGAGCTTATTTTTCTTGTTCTTATCATTTCAGCTAATGTTGATGTTTAAAAGCAAAAGAAAAGAGCAGCAATCCTTTGTTCCTCCTCAGACACCTTTCAGCTGTATTCCCTGTTATTGGTAATATTTGCTATGACTACACCCAAGAACACATTTATTTATTTCTCTTGCTGTCTCTTCTTTGATCTCCTCCTGGTCACTGCTCTCTCCTCACTTTTCCATATATATGTGTTTTTAAGCATAATATTTGTAGTCAAAAGCATTTATCAAGGCTACCAGGTCAAAGTGTAAAGCCAAGTACATTGGAACAATTTTTAAACTGAGTTCTTAGGATCTATTTTAGCCTAAACTGACTCACCAAGTACCTCAGTGTATCAATATGAACCAGAAAAACAGGACTGGCAATTCCATTTTTCGCCCCCTCGGGAGTGTTACTGCCTGAACAGTACTCGATTCTATGCCTCAATACTCAATACTGTTCAAAGATAATACAGACCAAAGTCAAAACAAGTTTTAGCAAGACAAGTTGCCAATGTGGGAAAATTTATTTCAATTATATCAATGTTTTAGGAGATTAAACATTCAGGGGAGCATGAAGGAAAAATTCAGAGAAGGCGTGAACTACAAGATCCACATGACCCAAAGCAATATGACAACCTTGGGGCTGATAAACACCAGGCAAGTGTAACTCAGCAAAAATCAATCAATAAATAAATGTATCACCTAAATTAAATGAGGCAAGGGCATATCCCCCATACAGCTGCTGCAGACAGAGGCTGCTTAAGGCTCGGGAGTGGCTTTTGCTGAGTGCCAGGGAAGTGGTGGCTGTTACTGGGGAAGCTGCACCTTGGGATGAAGGCATGAAGAAAAGTTTCAGTGGCCTGACAACTGGCTGAAGTGTTTGTGGTGTCAAGCAGAAGGTTTTCAGATTTCCCAAGATGTCTTGCTCACTGTCCACCCCGTGATATTGAAAACAGTACCCATCCTTCTCCCTAAAAATCCCACAGGATTAAGTCCTAATGTGCCTTAAACACTCAGTTTAACCCAATTTTCTTGAAGCACTGCATAACCTCCACTACCAGCAATTCCCTTTGGAGTTGGCACCGTTTTCTAAATTTAATATTAAAAAATTTAATATCGAGGAAACATCAGTTGTATTGGGAATACAAGAAAATCAATGTCTGTACATGCTTTAATTAGAACATGGTATCCAGTTAGATACTTGCCTAATTTCTCAGTAGCACTCGGAACTTTCACTGTGGTCCCCTGGCACCACTGAAATCCAAGTAAACACTGATCCCCCCTCGCATTTTCTGTTGCTTGCCTCTTGCAAGCTCTGGAGAATTCCAGGGATGATGTTTTCTTTCAAAAGGCACCTCAGAAATGAGCAAGTAGGAACTGCGCAGTTTTAAACTAAAGGTTAAAATTAAATTCCATCTATTTTTAAGTTGTACTGCCGGTTGGCAGCAGCCCCTTCCCTAGAAACATCAAAACAAGAGACTGAAATAAGCTGTATGAATTCAAATAACCTTTGCTGCTGCTCCTGACTGAAATGCTGCTTCATGAAGGACCCACCCAACTTTAGAAGGAAATACAAGCAGGAAGAGTTTACTGCCCTTCTACAACAGTAAAAACTAATGAGAGCTGGTGATGATGCAAGTGTGGATCTCAGAAATTAAAAACCCCAAGTGCCTAAAACTGGAGGCAGCTGAGGAGAGCACTAAGGTATTCTGGCTATGCACTGTCAAGGCTTTACACACTTGGGTTTGGCTGCTCCTTGACTCGAACCCTGCCTTCCCCAGTTTTACACTGCTCAGTGATGCCATCCCAGTCTGTAACCTAAAATGTTCCAACTGCCTTTTAATTTTTAATCCCCCTTAATGGTTTTAACCATCAGACAAAAGGCACTTAAGTGCTCAAGAGGAACAGCATGACAATGGCCTGTTACAAAATTCAGTGACCTGTAAAAAGTTTTCCTCAAGCCTATTATGGCTCAAGTGTTTTCCAAAGCCAGTAATTACAGTCTCTGGTATACAGGTAGAAACTCGGAATAAAGTGATTCTTATTCAAGCGACTGAATGGAAGTTTAGCTTAGGATAACTGTAATAATTCTCCTAATCACAAGGTTTTCGAGATGATCCTTTTGTGAATCTACACACACAAGTATCAGTGATTTTCATAGCTGTGGCTGCTGGAACTGGGCACGTATCATTTGTGTCTGTGCATCCTCACACAAGATATTGAACACCACACTGGGTACTGACACTCCCTTGGATCTCCTCAGGAATCAAACCTCTTGGCTCCTCAAGACTCTGCTATGAGAACCCAAACACCAGCCACATCAATCACCAGCTTGGCATCTGTTTCTCCTAAAAATCTCCATTTACTGCACCCAAAGAAAAGTAAGGAGAATTAGTGTAATGTGTCAGAGAGGCAAAACCTTCTCAAATGTGGTATTTGATTTACCAGACAAGTCAAAGGCATCACATCTGGTGATCACCAATCAGTTGGTGGCCTCCAGGATTCATGTACTGACATCATCACAAGTTGAAGTCTCTACTATGCTGACTAGTAAGTCTCAGTACCGTGGCTAAGTCAAGCCAGAAATAGACACATATACACTGTATATTCCACATTAACGTTTTTTTACTTAAAAGCAAAAACAAAAAAAAACCAACACATCAACCAAAAACAAAAATATCCCTCCCACACAAAAAACCACACACAACTTGATACAGCCTTAGAAAGGTAATTTAAAACAATTCATCCACTCAGAACATCAGAGCCCTCTCAAGACTTCTGGAGTCAATACCAACGATTTCATATTGCTTTGTGGCACAACAGGATTTAGGGATTCTCTACCAGTGCTCTTGGCACATTGTGTAGGGCTGAATCTAAACCCAGGACCCTCTGCCCTTGCACTCACTACCTTAGTGCAGCTGGAATTCTCCCTTGGACATCGTCTCTGTTCCCACAAAACTGGGGACTTTTGTACTGTGACACTGCTCATCTGCTGGGAGAGGTATTCACTGCCTTTCTCTTTTTAATCAATCCTGATGAAGTTCATGCTACTGATTTTTGTGGGCTTTTCCAGTGAGTGCTCCATGAAGTCTCTGAAAGGAACCATCAACACTGAAAAGCTCTGAAAACTGGCATCATCTAAGGGAACACTCCTGGCCTCCACCAAAGGCATTTTTCAGTCTTTTACCTCCAACATGCTAACACAGGACTACTGAACCTTCCTTGCACTCAGATTAATTAAACCACGTTTAAAATACTCCAGGTCCTGATGTTCGACATTAAGGAAGTCACAATTTTAAGGGAAAGCTCTCGCTCCAGTAACTTGACTATGATATAAAGAGGGTTCACAGTGCGTGTTTTGGGTGTTTCCTCAGGGTGCAGTAAGTGGGGACAGGAAACAGCCAACCACTTACCAAAGAACTGATGCTAGAAAAACTATTTACATCCTTTTTCTATAACCATCTCCAGCACATAGATCATGAACAGGTACTAAGCAGCTCATAAAGACGGAACTTACTTTATAGCACATTTTTATTCTATTCAACTATTTCCCTGGAAACAATAAATCAATTCCCACCATCACAGTGATGAAATACGCAATTTGTGTGTGACAATCTCACCATTTGCAGAAACAGCAGGTGGTAATAAATTAAGTTGGTGTTACACAAACAAGACATCTCCGTAAGCCAACAGCACGTACAGAGCTATCAATCCATCTTCCTTCAGTCCCTATTAGAACATACAGGAATATTAATTCAGGGGGAGGAGGGGCTGCTTCAACCCCTGCAGTCTTTAAATGCTGAATTGTGCTTGGCCTGAAAACACAATCTCTTCCAAAAGGATCTGGTAACCAAAACACCTCTACACACGAGCTTTAGGGAGCAGTTTTTAGGCATTTGCAATCTGTGCTCCTAATACGCTTACAATTATTTTAAAATAAAGACTTCGTGGTAGTTAGAGACAAAACCAAAACTTGCTATCTTTCCATTCAGTTCCACCCCCTGCCATGGGCAGGGACACCTGCCACTAGATCAGGTTGCTCAAAACTCCATCCAATCTGGCCTTGAACACTTCCAGGGATGAGGCACTCACAACTTCTTTGGAAAACCTTTTCCAGTGCCTCACAACCCTCACAGCAGAGAAATTATTCCAAATATCTAATCTAAATCCACCTTCCTTCATTCCCCCTTGTCCTATTCAGTCCACGCCCTTGTCAAAGTCCCTCTCCAGCTCTCTCAGAGCCCCTTCAGGTACTGGAAGGTGCTCAAAGACAACCCCAGAGCCTTCTCTTCTCCATCCTGAAGATGTCCCAGCTCTCTCAGCCTGTGTCCAGAGCAGAGCTGCTCCAGCTCCCTGAGCATCTCCATGGCCTCCTCTGGACTCCTCACAACAGCTCAAATATGACCCTTAGTGCCTCCAAAAAGCTCAGATGAAAACACAGATACACCAGCTTTGCCAGGTTTCTCATGCCTCGTGTTTTACGGGCTGCATTTATCAAGCCAATAGCTGCCAGTGCAAGATGGTCATTTCCAGGCCTGGAAACGACTGACATCAAGCCAGAAAACTAGAAAGTCAAATAACATTTTTATGATAGAACAAATCAGAAAATAAAACGATCCTGGAAAAAAGCACATCTATGAACACATCCCAAAAGCCTACACTGTGTATTCTGATACAAAAAAGGTTCATGTAAGTATGTTTAAAAAACCCCAACCAGGTTTAAGATGTTCCCTCACTCATGCAATAGTTTTTGTTTGTTTGGGTGGTTGGGTTTTTTTTGTTAAACAAAGTATTTTCTTGCACACACTTCAAGCTCTCAGGTATAGTGTGATGGACAAATATCACTATGGGAATTTTTCTGGTTTCTCAGATCTGCCTCTGTAAGAAGCTGCAGGACTGATGTAAGATTATTTCTGAAAAGTATATTTGTATTGAGATTAGAGTTAATTTGTCAAAGCAAGTAAGTTGTCACCACAAGCTGCTTCACCAACTTAATAATTTGGTTTTGCTGTTGCCAAAGCTGCAGGACTTGCCACCCCCTTCCCTCCCTGCCAGGGGTTCCCTGTCCACTCTTCCCGACTACGTAGCCCTTGAATACCTTCTGTGGCCTCCTGGAGCTGCTTAAATGATTTTTGAGTTGCTTTTTCTCATTAAGACAAAAAAGATCCAGTACAGGCTTCTGTTTTTCTGGTTTTGGTGGGGACTTGGGGTTCACCGCCCAAATCTGACACCAAACTACTAAACATTTACTGGTTTTCAATATCTGATCAAGAGGGAGATGAAGAGGAGAGATGCAGGGAGGGCAGACCATAAGCAGGAGAGCAACAGGAGCTATTCTACTGTAATGGTTAAAGAAAGCAAAAATAATTCGGTTAAAATACCAATACTAACAAATCGAGTGTAATTTTCAACTTTAACTTCTTTTTCCTCTTCCTTTTTAAGCCACTTACCAACTCTGATCAACTCGGCGGGCATATGTGAAAAAAAGGAAAAGAAAAAGAAGACCCAGAATCTTTTAACACAGGCAGAAATTGATGGAATTCCCGGGGAACAGGATAGACAAGTGAGGCTTGTTTGCAGCTGATACCAGGAAGCCGGTGATGAGCACCTGTAATTTGCACCAAAATCAAGGAAACATCTCAGAGTTGACTATCGTGGCACCATCTACAGGTCTCCAGCCAAGGGCTGGAATTTGAAGAGGTGGTAGTTACTTTTTAACAGGTAAAGCGGTGCTTCTTTTTGGCCAGAGACCATTTGAACACGGGACAGAACAAGTAACTACACTGAGGTGTAAAGGAAAAGGTTAATTTGAGAGACGCCTGGCACACTCATCAGCAGCAGAAGCACATCTAACCTCTAATTATTTCCCAATATTTTGTAAATGTCAAAGTATGGTCTTTAAAGATGCTCAGCATTTGTCGGAAACGCGATTCCATTACATTTTAATCAGCTGCAGAATATTCCACTGAGCCAATGAGTTTCATGGCTGACAGGAATTCAAAGAGAAAAGCTCCCAACAACGCAGTTACTTCATTCTGTCAAAGACAACACTACTCAGAGGCAAATCTGAGACATTAAGAGTTAATGCGATTTTGCTCCAAAGAAATACACTGCAAATGATTTTCACACTCCAGAAGGAAATTAGTTTTCCCACTTTAAGAGGTGAACAGAAGAATACTCTGCTAATACAAAGAGTACAGAGCAGCATACTTGATGAGACTTCATGGTTTGCCCTGCCCCTTTGGGCAAAACAAATAAAAACTTTAAAAAAATACAAATAAAGACCAAACCCCTACACAAACACCCCCAAGACACCCTCTTTCCCTTCCTGCAATGCTACACGTTGGATAAGTTTTAAGAGCGAGCAAATTCTGATTTATTAGCGTGCAACACTAATTCCTTATTTGAGATGTCAGGTAACAAAGAGACTGGAAACATCCTCTTCTTGTGGAAAATGTGTTTTTCAGAGCAAGAACTGGAGCTGCACAGACTGTGACACTGCTGCACTTACAGCAAAAGTGAGATACACACAGAAAGGGTGATGCTGGAAGAAAAAAAAAAACCCTTCAGGAACAAACCCTGGCACGTCTCTCCTCCCTGCGAGAGCTGCAGCACAGCCCACCCCCATCTCTCCCCTGCTCCCAAGGATCCTCTGCCACGCTCAAGGTCACAAAGCTGCATTTCTTTCAAGATTTCTTCATTACATGGAGGTTTCTGTGGCCAACGCGAACTGGGGGAGACTTTTCTCAATCCACGCTCTTTTTTGTTTTCTTTAAACTAGACAGCTGAAGATTCTTCTCTTTTTAATTAATCGAAAAGACACTCATAGCATAAAGATTGTGGAGACAAAGGCAACTAATACCAGAGCTAAACAAAACCTTGGTCCAGATTCTATTTACTTGATTTTTATGATATACAAAGTAATTTATTAAAACCATCTCTCATCCACCTTCCCTTGCACATTGTAATTCAGTTATTGTAGTAGAAGGAGAGGAGAGAACATTTTTCACTGGTGTCTGCCTTCGTTGTCAAATTCTGTCACCTGTAAAAAACACTTGATATAAAAAACACCACCTAAAATTAGAATAGGTGTTTTTATAATTCAGACAAATGTCCGGAAAATAAAAGACCAAATGCTTTGTTTCTTCTTTTCCAGATATAAGACATAATTTTAGAATTGGATTTGTTCTTTCAGAATCTAATTTAAAAAAAGGGAATATATTCCTGCACAGCATATACTTTTATAGAGTACGAACTTACAGATTTACTTTCATGTTTTAAAAGGTGTTTAGCAAAGGTATACACCAATATAAGGCATTTACAAAGAAATTATTTTCGATAGTTTGCCAATTGTTTCAGGACATCCTGCAGGAGAGGCTTAAATTCCCTGTTTGTTTGTTTCAACACAACAAAATTAAGATTAAAGAGAGATAACAAATTACACTGGGAGTATTCCTGAGAACATGTTGTTTTGACAGAAAGCTCTGAACTATAAATCAAGTTATTATAACATTTATATAATCTACTCTTACATGCTAAACAAAACAGTTCACAGCGATAAAACAAACAGCATCTCTGTGGCCTGAAAGGAGTAGGAAGAAAAGGGGGGAAAACCACAAAGTAGTAATTAAAACCAAAAATAACAGGCCATCTGAAAACTCGGTGCCAAATTACCCAGCACCACCAATGTCAAAGAAAACACAGGCCATAATTAACCAATCAACAACCTACAGCGTTCAGCATCCACCCATTTCCCTCAGCATGGCCTTCGTTTTTGCCAATCCCTATGGATTTCCAGGAGAATGTCAGCTCTGAATAGGCAAGATGTTCGTGGATAGGAGGTGAGTGCTGGAATATGCACATATGTGTGGATAAGGAAGGAGGAACCTTTCAACACCTGAAGGGACCCGGCCCCACAGAAACTGCACACTCGGTCACAAAGGACACATTTTATGAGCAACTCCATTTTATTACAGTAGGTGACTGTTCCTGCAGGAACAGAAGGGCAACAGTTTTACATCCTACCTATGGCCTGATGAGAAAAATACTTTTCCTAGCAGAGAAAAGAAGCAAAACAGCCTATTTTTATTCCCATTTGTTAAAAAAAATGGAGCAACATTAATACAGATGAAAGAAAGCCTTAATACAAAGAAGGGAAAATATTTCCTTCAAGAGTTTTATGGCAATAACTTAAAAAAAGTTATAGATTAACTCCTGCTTTGTATGATTACTCTCAGGCTGAAGCATCACGTGTACCACAAAGGGAAACAAAATTCACGGCAATTCCTCTGTCCTGGAATCCTCCACACAGGGAAAGGGAACGGCTCCCACTCCCCAAAATGTAGCATTATTCCAAAAACTGAAGTTTACTCAACTCCTGGTTTATGTTCCTCTCACTGAGCAGGCAAATGCTGACTGGATCAAGGCATCAGTAGCTGATTCTTTAAAATAAAACTATTCTTCCAACAAGACGTGAAAAACCATTTTAAGGTGAGATTTGATATTCTACCTCTTGTTTTCATGTCTCCAAAATACTGTGCTCATACTACAGTCTGAACTGCCCAAAGTGATGCTGCAGAAAGACACAGGAGCTGTGAGTGCAAGTTTCAAAGCTGCCTTCATGTCTCATTCTCCTGAGGATGCACAAGGCAAAGCAGCCACACAAGGAACTTGAGATACTTAACAGTAAAAATTCTTAAGCCCGTATTTTTGACCTCTCTGTACTTGTAAATACAGACCCAAGTATGAGCCCACCTTACAAGCAGTTTTTCCCCTGTTTTGATGATCTTTTTTCCTTTTCCCTGAGATTTTTTAAAGCCAGACCCTTCCGCCCTGGCTGACTTTACTCTGACCTGAGTGTGATTTCAACATAAAAAAAAAACAAATTGGAGATAAATATATAGAGAAATCAGTGGTTGCCATTGCTTTCCTATACTGGATAAACATTAGTGTGTTGTGACCTGCCCAGCTTTCCCTACAGTGTGGCACAGGAATAATGAACATGACCTTGTGTATCCAGGAGTATCCAGGGTGTGCTTGTTCCTGATTTCAATTCCTCCTCCCAGCTCATTCCCACTCCTTTCTCCATCAGCCCCCTTGCAGAACAGACCAAACACAGAAGCAGCACAAGTATCTTCCCTTCAGATTCAGGGATGAGCAATTTTAGAGATTCCAGAGATCTGAGCACGAGCAATAAGGACTTGGATAATTCTGACAAACCTGAAGGGGGTTTAATCACAGAAATTATGAGGCAGTCAGAGCCATAGCAAGTGCTGTTGTTCCTACTGTCACACCTTCTTTTTCATCACTGTAGGGCACTGTCCTGAAACTGCACGAATGCATCACACCCAGAGTTCTGAAGGGATAAAAGCAATATTCCAAATGAATATTTACTGCACCTCCAGACTGATAAATTAAATTATATTTGGAAGTGCAAACTTGCTCCTTCAGACACGCAAGTCCATCACTACTGACCAATGCAGGTCACACAGCTTGTTCCAGTAAAACTAGATCAGTGCACCTAAAACCAGCAAAAGTTTGTTCAATATCCCATAAAACCAGAATCTATACCACTCCTAAAGTTACTGTGGAAAAAAGAACAAGTAACGGACATTTTCCAGTGCAGGCACTGATTCTGCCTTGTACCCATTTATTCACTTTATATATATTATGTCTATAAAATAGTGTGTGTGTGTATATATATATATATAATGTTCTATATATTTTATATTAGATACTCTATGAAACACTGTATATATTTTTAAAAAAAAATGTAAAAGCAAAGAGAGAAGGTGCAAATCTTTCATTACAAGGGCAGAACAGAAACAGAACAGGTAATAAATTCTTGACTGTGAGGGTGGTGGGGCCCTGGCACAGGTTGCCCAGAGAGGCTGTGGCTACCCCATCCCTGGAAGTGTCCAAGGCCAGGCTGGATGGGGCTCTGAACAACTTGGTTTAGTGGAAGGTGTCCCTGCCCACAGTACAGGGATTGAAACTAAATGATCTTTAAGATTCCTTCCAACCCAAACAATCCTATGACCGTGTGACATTCTCCTAACACTGTAAGAAAACTCCAGGCATTGAGTTTCCAAATTTATAACTAGAACAAAATCCCCTTAATTTTAGGTTCAGAAACACATACAGAAAGGTCCACCTTCTGATAAACCTACAGAGAGCTGATAAAACATTAACTTACTGACTGACTGTGCACCACCACTATCTGCCCATCCCACCTCTGTGCCAGAGGGCACCACGCTCAGAACAGCTCGAGGCACAAGTTACAATCTATTTGCTGCTCTCCTATTAGGCATGAGGCAGAAATGAGCACTGGGCCAAGAACAGACACAGCTCTGGGCCACCTGAGTGCTGCCTTCACCCTCTGTAAGGGGGTGGGATGGAATCTGCAGCACCCACATGCTCCCAGTCTGACAGGTACAGCTACACACAACCATCAACCAGAGACCTTCTAACTGCCAGTTCGAGCCCAGACACTGCAATCAAACACCTGAATGGACAAAAAGCTGCTGTTCAAGTCCCTGGCAGTGCAAGTTGTTGTATGGGAATCGTTTGTTAGGATCAAATTGAAAAGGTTGCTCTACTCTAAAGTATCTTTGCTGCAATTCTCCAGATTATCTTGACCAACCATCATGTCACAGACTAGACAAAACCCCCTTTGAGTTGAACACACTAGGATTTCAGGAATATGATTCCCTGTATCTCCCCACGGCAGCAAGGACAACACATCACTGCTGAGCTGCAACCATAAGAGCAGAAGGCCTGTGACAAGAGTTTTAAATCTTCCTGCCCCTTATCTTCCAGGAGCACACCCAGTTCCTTCCCATCCTCCTTCCCAGAAACGAAGATTTAACAGGACCACAGACCATTACTCACCCTGCAATCACTTGTGATGAAACTGTTCTTTGCTACAATGACCTTTACATAGTTATTAACGGAGAAAACTCAGCCAGTATTTGGATCCATGACCAAACACTGGCAAGAGAGTAATTAATTCAGCTTCATTGAGAAGTATCCTTCAACTGAGGAGAGTCTGGTTCTACTTTTAGTTCCAGAGCACATCACTTAAAGTTTAGCTTTTGGTCTCAAAATGCCACTCACATTCAGTTCATAATGCTTGTGACCTGCTGATGTGACACCCTGTACAGCTCATCACTGAAGTGCTCAGCTGCTGAGCAGCTGTACCAAGTCATGGCAGAACTGACAGTCACACTCTGATTTTCCTCCTGTACTTTCAAGATGAGGAGACTCAGGCCACGGAAAAAGCTGTTTTTCCTCACACATTTCCTCAATAAAGCAAGTGACAATATGTAATTCACAGAGTGAGTCCACTTTAAATAGAAAAGACAACCCAAACTTCTAGTGCCTAGTTATGGATCTGAAATCACTGGCAGAGGAAACACTACTTCAGAAAGCAACAACGGTGCCTGGGAAAAGGATAAGCAACCTCTCAATTGGCAAGGTAACAAACCTTGGTTATCCAGTTAAAAAAAAAAAAAACAACTAGATAAATAAATAAATAAATAAATGGGGTTTTTTTAACAGATTATTTTCAATTAAATGACTCAGCAGGATTGAATACATACGTAACATCTATGCTAAGCTACATTAAATATCAGAAGACGAAAATCCAACCCTCTGCCTCCTTTATGCCATCAAAGTGCTGGGCAGCCACCAGTTAACCCCCACACCCTCAGCAACTCCCGTCCTTCACAACCTGTCAGGAAAAAGTGGCCACCATTAATTGCCACCATGGATTCAACAGGAGATACTGCAGGGATATCATTCCCTTTGGAAGTCGATGAAATCTCCATGAATGCTACAGTTTTTTTATAACTGCTATAATCCAATACATTTATGACATCCCGTACTTAAGCTTGTTTTAATGTAACATTTACAAAGACATTTCCTTATGTCTGGCTTTCATTTGCTGTGCCAGGTTATGGAATTCAGCAGCTTGTAGGGGTTTGCCTACTGTAATGTTACATTTATAATGTCTCCAGTTTTTAATAGATTACCATGAACAAATCCATATCAGGTCATGAATCTAAGAACACTAGTGAGGGGTTTTTTTTCAGACTATTAATTAAAAGTATGTACTCTTTGCTGGCACATCAAAATTTTTACAAGACATGAATGTGCAACTATTCTATATTAGCAACACTTCAGCAAGCAAAGGATTGAGACCAGCTGAGCTATTTCTTAAAACGTGACACTAAAAAACCCATAAAAGCTAATTTCATTACCACAGTCCTTGCAATAAAAGCTGTGCATGAAGACCAGTTGCCTGATGAATTGTGTTTGCTGAAAACACAAACCCAGGTAAGAGATGATGTTCAGTATCCAAGGATGCTCATTTTGAAATCCTGCAGCTGTGGCCAGGCTAACTGGGTAAGGGACATTATGCACATGTCAGTATATGAATTTGCAGAAAGTAAATATATACACACACAATGGGGCTTGTGATAAAACATTCCAAATACGATCTGAATAAGAAAGCTATTAGGGCCACTAACTCCTGGTTAACTTTTCAGCTTAATGCCTTATTTCCATCAATGCAACATTCACTTAAGTGCTGACTCCCACAGTTTGCTCCTCAGCCTTTTCCTAATGCATCTTTAAAGGATATTTAAACATTTTGTTTTCCTTACTTAAGTTTTAGGCTTTCCCAGGCAACTCAGAATTTAATTCCAAGCCGGTTCACTGGCTCATTACCAGGCACTACAATTGATAAGATCACACATCTCCATTACTCAGGGAACACCAAATGCTCCCCCAGCCCTTAAAACAATCACTTTCCTTTCTTGTAAAATTATCTCGAGCTCCATCTTCCATTCCAGTAGTCCCTGAATAAGGAACAGATCACCCTAATGGGAATACACCAGCACTCCCGTGGCTGCAACAGTTCCTGTATGTTTTAAAGAACATCAGTGCTACTGCGTGCTGTGCTGGAACACTGAAGGGAAGGCGCTCTCCTGCTTTTTCCAGACTGTTTCCCACTTTCAAATATACACAGGCATTTCAGGAATATCATACTCTGAGCAACCTGCTCTAGTGGAGGTGTCCCTGCCCATGGCAGGAGGGTTGGAACGAGATGATCTTTAGGGTCCCTTCCAACCCAAACCATTCTACGATTCTGTGAACTGTTTTTAAACTGCCTTTCAAAATTGGTGGTTTGATGAGATTAACATTATTTTTCTTTTCTTCTACAAAGACTTAAAAAAAACCACAAACAAACCCACAACCCAGGCACACGGGAATTAAGAGATGCTTTTTATGGTTTGCAAATCTCTCAGCTTAAGAAGCTACAAAGTTAATAAAGTTTAACAAAAGTTTAGGCAAGTTCACCATATGGAAGGAAATGTAACCATTGTAGTAAATCAACAACAGACTATCAAACGACATACTAGACTCTTCCAGGTTGTAATGTCCTCACACACCAAGGAAAAAGCACTTCAGGGCATTCCCAAACTACAGCTATAGATCCACAAAAACGCAATAATGGGTGCTTCCCTCCAGTCATTAGAACCCACCTGAAGATGCAGCTAACAGAATGGCTTTTTTCCTTTCCTAATACATAAGAGAAATTATATTTCTACGTTATATATTCATTGTCTGCATCAGAAATAGAAATCTTGGGCTAGAGATAATTTATCTGCCCACTTTCATGGCACCAGCAACTTCCCTTACTCCGTTTTCCACCACCATGTCCCTCCTCGAGGTCACCCATCACCTAAAAACCCAAGGATCTGTTGGACTGAAAATTATCACTCTGTTGTTAGCAAAACATTAAAGACTTATGACGTGGAGACAAAGAAGAAACAGCACTGAACTTTTCTCTTACGTATCCAACTATCCAGCTTATACTCAACAGATCACCAGCACGTCCCATGTGAACACACCCCCTGAATCAGCAGGGCTCTCCAGAAAATAAAACAACATTTAACTGGGAGCTGCTTATCTCTTTATAAAAAAGATTGCAACATTAACAGATTGCGATAGACATCTTCTACAAAGACTTAAGTAGATTAAATATATTTCATAACACAGCCAGCCGAGATTTTCTTTAGTTTTTAATCAAGACAAGGTTTTTGACTGAAATGGGCTTGATGATCTTAAGCCAGTACAGACCTTTCCATGTCAGTCGGAAGGGCTGAGTTCAAGGACTGTGATCACCCTGCACTGACAACTCGTACAGCACACATTTAACAACATCACATCCATTAACTTCTCCTAAATGACTAAACAGAGCTCTTCACATGGAAGACATTCAACAAATATCCTCCTCCTTGGGGTGCATAATTCACAGATCTACAGCAGAGCTGCCCAACTCTCCTCAGCTGTCACAGCTACATTGCTTTCACCGAGTTATTCTGTAAGGTTAACATGGTAGGAATTCACAGGAAACACAAGAAAAAGCTCACCAGAAAAAGAATCTAAGCCAAGGTACAACGCATTATACCATTAATAGTCTTAGCAAAGTTCAGAGATGTTAGCGAAACGTCTTTAATGAGCCATGACTGGTTTCTAGTCTGCTGTTAGAGGCAGGAACAAACATCCCTGGATGATACCAGCACAAGGTTTCAGCACTTCACTGGCAAAAGAGTAGTGCCTTCTCAGGGATCAGGACACCCCAAGGTGGAACTGAGCTTGAGGATGTTTATTCCACAAGACCAGAGATTTTAAAAGTTTCAAATTACTTAATGGGGGAAAGCAGCAGCCAAAACTGTCTTACTCCTATTACTACTGAAGTAAAGTAATACAGATTTACTGTGAAGAAATATCCCAGTGTCAAAACACACTTTCTCTTCATTCACCCATCAACACACCCCCAAATCTGGAGCGTGCAGACCCAGACTAAATCACTGAATTCAGTAACACTGCTTAGACTGGAGTTCAGCACGAAGAGGAGGCAAAGACCTGACAACACAGATTACACAAGGACTTTATAAATCAAGCAAAGATCTTATTCTTTGATGTGTCCTACAGACAGAGCCACAGAATTGGCTGCAATTAGGTCATCCCAAGCTATCGCTAAGAAGATTTGACGATTTTAGATTTAAGAATGCTAAAAAAAAGTAGAAGCTCTGTATGAACACACACTCACTGAAATATTTCAAAGCATTTTCAGAGAACAAACGTTTCCTGAGATCACACCTGATACACAGAAAGCTTAATCTGTCCCATTCAAAAGAGAACAGATCACTTAGAAGTCCTGGATAACAGAACATACACATCAGGATCACATTTTAAGACGTCATAAAATACTTTTTAAAGTTTTATCAGTTTTTGCTGCAGGTAATCTGAAGACTTAACAGAAAAAAAATAAAGAGCCATCATAAAGATATCCAACTAAATGTTTCTCTCATTAATATATTACCTTTCTTTGACTGCAGATATCTCACAGCCCTTATCAAAGTAGGCCAGATCCGTCTCATTTCCCTAAGGTTAAGCCGGTGAACAGTACACAGAGTAATCATCGACTAAGGCATGGCCACCATTCAATGACAAATATAGCTGAAGCTATTTCTCATCTGTCCTATTTTTTGGGAGCCTGAGATGTAGCTTTTTCTAGAAATCATCACAATTGGCAGCTGAAGACGGCAGTGTCTTTGTCCTCTTACGCAACTCCTGGTGTCCCTCTTCGCCCCCCAACAGGAATCAAGAGAGATTACATGGCTGCTCTCCCTATTTTGGGGCAGAGGAGGCTGGATAAGCAATCTTCCCTGAAGTTATGTCCTGGGAACACAGGTGATCAGGGGAAGAGTGGGATCATTTTTCATTCATTTCAGCTGCTGGAGTGGGTGTGGGGGAAGCAGTACCTCTTATCGTGGCCCAATGCAGCCATCCCCAGCCTGCTGTGGCATCCTCTGGGGCTGCAGCAGGAGGGGGAAAACTGATACCCCAATACTAGGCAGCCTTAACATCAGGTGGCAACAACTTGCTTTTGCTTTAAGAAGACTTTTCTTCCCTACTTTTAAAAGTTACTCGCTGAGAGGCACCTTCATCCTGACCCTCACAACAGTCCAGGGAGACAAATCTAGATTTCATCTAATGCTTTTGTTATTCAATTTATGGACACGCAGGATCTGGCATTGTTATTACCTCTCCACAGTAAACAAGTTTAAGTAAAAGCAAAGCACAAAGCACACTCTGTTTTAGCTTTGTTTCCAGCTACTGTTACTCACTGCTTATTAACTATTATTCCCCAGAGAGCTGACAGTTCTGCACTTCGAGAGAGGTTACCAAGGGTGTGGTGTTCCAAGTTCTCTGATTTCTAAGTTATTCCTGCTCTATGTGCTACTATAATACGTCCATGTGTGGCAAATACTAGTTTAGCCTGAAGAGTTCAGCAAGGTGCATAAGGCAGGCAAGACAAAGACAGTGTTAAACGCTTCTTCGTGTGTCCTCCAAATAAAGAGACAACAAAAACTGTAAACAAATTTAGTGCTGTTTTTTTTTCCAAGACAACTAATCATCAGCTGTGCCTACCAAACCCTTCGTTCGGATACATTCACCCTGAACTTCTGAAGTAAGAGCCTGTCTGTGCTCCAAGATTACAGTGACGCAACACTGCCCTGCCAGCTTCTCTTCCAAAAAAGAAAGTACACTGAAAGGAAAGCGAGCACGAGGAAAGTTACGCTTCCGACCAGCAACACTCAAACCTTTTAGTTGTTTTCCATCTAAGGAAGGCTTGATTCTTCGGCTGCTAACAGAATTTCGAGCTTAATCCCTGTGAACTCACACCCACAGCTCCAATACACAAACACCGTCTGGGTTATAATACGGTATATATTAATGTCTGGGGGTGCAAGTTAAGATTATCACGTGAATGAGTTTCCCATGTCCATCTAACTATTGTTAAACCTCAATTTCAAGTCCAACCCTCTCATTGTAATAAATGCGAGCTCTGTGGCTACTTATTGTCTCTTGTCTAGGGGGATGGATAATGGGGGTGGCAACTTCGGAGACCTCGAGTGAAAGGATGTTAAGTCTTCCACTGCAGACGCTCCCTTCGCTCACACACTTGAAAAACTACCTTCTTCCGAAAGGTGAGCGGAAAGCAGAGTCACCCCCGCAGTGGCTTCAAACACGCAAAGATCACAAACAAAGCCGTCAGATCCTCGCATCAGTGCAAGTACAAACCAAACAGCTCCAGCGCCCTTTCATTTCAAATCATTCTCAGAGGCAGAGAGGGGGGGGAAGCCCAACCAACCCCAAAGCATGCCAGCTGTCAGGTGAAGCAGCTCCTGCGGAGGGGCAGCTCCGCACCGCAAGCGCATGACCGGAATATTTTATTTCCCAGCTTTGCTTTCTGCTTTGAGAGGAAAAAAAAAAGCCCTACGCAACCACAGGTGGAAACGCTTACCTCAGGAGGGAAGGAGAAATACACGCATCTGTATTTATATATTGAAGAAACACCCCCGTATATATCAATAAAATGCCGTGTACCTTTCGCCCAGCACATGGGGAAGGGGCTGCAGCCGCTCTTCTCCATGCAGCCCGCACCTGCCCGCCGCGGGGGCTGCTGCCCGGCCACCTCCAGCAGCCACATACACACAGTGTCCCGATTCCCCGCTGCCGGGGAGGCTGGAGCCGAGCCGGATCCCCGGGGAGGAGGGAGCGGGTTCAGCCGGCTGCGGGGGCAGCGCGGTGCCCCAGCCCGCCCGGGGCAGCGGCGCGCTCCGGAGCGGGGATGCTGCCCCGCTGCCTCATCTTCCCCCGCCCCGGAGCATCCTCCTCCTCCTCCTCTTCCTCCTCCTCCCCGGGTGCGGTGCCGAGGCGGAGTGAGCCCTGCGGAGGAGGGCGGGCAGGGGCGGGAGGCGATTACCCAGCGCCCATTAATATGCTAATCCCCGTCTGCCGCCCGCGCCCGGCAGCCTCCGGTCCCCCCGCTGCGGAGAGCTGGAAATGCTGCCCCGCTGGCGCTCCTGGCTCGCAGCATCCCCGAACAGCCCCTTCCTCACCACCACCCGCGCCTTGCCCACCGCGTCTGTACGGCTGCCGTCTCCACTTACTGACACAAGCGCAGGAGAAGTTCCCTAAAGTTCAGCGGGAACTGGGGTCGCCCCCTCCATCCCCCCCTGCCTCGCTCCGCAGGATCGCTGATGGAGGAGCCCCGGCAGTGCTGCTGTGACTCAAAGGGTGACACCCCAGCCCACGCCAGCGGCCACCCAGTGCCACATCCAGCCCTGCGCCAAACCCAGGGTTTCTTTATCGCATCAGAAGGCAAAGGTCACCTCAAACACACCCCCCAGATGGTGCACCGCCTTTGTTTCGTCTTAACTTTGCGGCACCCAAGCAGCAGAACTGCTTCCGACCATTTTTCTTTTAAAATTGTGAGTATAAACAGTGCAAAAGCCTATGTTTATAAACACACATCCAGGCAGAATGTGTATATGGAAATTAAAAAAAAAAAAAATAAATCCGTTTTACAGCCAGCAAAATATTTCACAAAAATTATAAACGATTCCGCTAAAATACATATTAATAATAACAAAAAAATCAACAGGAACAAGACTCACACTGATCATTAAAGCTCTTTATATATTCCACGGTAATCTCTTCTCACTCCCAGCCCTCAGCAGTAAGGCGTAAGGCTTATCCAAGACTAACACCAAAAGGGAATTAATCTAAAGCCAGCAGCCTTCAACTTAACCTATCTGCCTACTTGTAGCAGCACACACTCGTCTACGGCATATGTTTAATTACCATTCTTTACTGCCATCTCATTTCTCAATACACTGGCTAGGCAGAATTAGTGGTGTATGTCAAAATTCTTGATTAAAAAAAAAAAAGAACAAAGCAGCAATTGCATTTAAGTATTGTTTTCTTCTCTATTTAAAGGAGAAAAAAATATTC
>VXBX01006278.1:546030-602784 GCA_013400415.1 Scytalopus superciliaris | reverse complement strand
ACTGGGGAAAAAAAAAAAAAAGAAAAAAAAAAAAAGAGAGAGAGAGAGATTAGGCCACAACCAGGCCCATCAGATGTTCTGCATCACTGCTCAGGCACAAAGCTCTTTCTGGGGCTGGAGAAAGCCAAAGGGAACTGAAGACATGCCTGGGTGCCTTCCTCCCCCCACCATAAAGTTTTCAAAGCCCCTCAGTGCTGCACAGATAGACAAACACGTTCAGAGACAAGGTCGATTATATTTACCTTCAATAATAAAGCAAAACACGCCACAGTATTATTCAAAATACCAATTCTTGTATCTGTGTGGGGTACAGAAGAGGCAGAGACAGGCTCGGTGCCTTTCTGGTTCTCCAGCTCACACAGGGAGGAAAGCTGCTTTTACACATCCAGCCCTGCCATGGGCTTTCCTTGGTGACCTTGAGCAAGTCAGACTTGTCTCCTTAGAAGAAGGAAAGCTGCAGATACTTCTTCAGTTTTCCTTAAGCTGGTTTGATCTGTGCTCTAGGGTGTAAAATAAAAAAAGAAAATGTGCTTCTTCCATAAAAACAAAGCGTTGTGCAGAAAAGCTGCTACAAAAATCCAGAAGTAAAAAGGGGAAGGTCTAAATTAAATTTTATTCATGAAAACAAAACCTTTTCAATATCAACTGGTAAGAGCATTACCAAGGAGAGTTTTAATAAACAGTGTGTGGATTCACATTTTTCTTTACACTTTTAACAGATGAGGCTAATATAGATTATCAATCCAAGTGTCAAGAGAAACTGCCTGCTCATATAATACCAGTATTATCATCATTCTCCTCAAGGACATACTTTCTTCTTGTTGTATTAGGCTACAAAATGAAGGTGAAAACAAAGTACTTCATAGCATGAGAGAATTTTTTATTCAATTTTAGAAGCTATCCAGCATTTTACACTCTATGAATATTTATTCACATAAGCCAGGTGCTTCCTTGATGTTAAGATTTTGAAAAAAAACTTTATTTTTTTAATTAAGAACTGTTACTGTAAGAAGCACCCAGTAGACATATGCTCATCCTCTTCTTTCAAATACCATGTTAATTTTATTCTGCACCAAAAAAAAAAAAAAAAAGCGCCAAAAGTGTAACATTTGTGTTCTGAAGATATTCAGAAACCCCAATTTTCCAGGTTGCAGAAGGAAGGGGAACAAGGATGGAGCAGAAGACAAGGCACAAAGTAATAAACCAACCCGCAAAGTTAAATATATCTCCAGTACACTTAGTGTCAAGTATTTACAACATTTTATAAATACTGCTCATCAAGTAGGTATCTGAGTAGCATTTATGTAAAATAATCTGTTTTAAGTGGTGCCAATCAGATTATACTATTTCCTGAGGTAAGAAACGTCTGTCAGAAGTGAGGACTGTGAAACAGGAACGTTAATTTTTGTTGTGCAAGATGCACAAGCTGACCTCCACTGATAGTATCTGCATGGAGTCGCTGTGTGAGCAATGGTGTTAGCACCCACCTAAGGTAATTCTGAAATAAGATTGATTGACAAAAAAGAATGCATCAGTTTCTGCTAAGAACATGTAGAAGCACTGGCTATTTTCCTAAAACACACACTGTAACCAGAAAAAAACCCACAGACTACCCCAGTAACAACGGATAGGCAAAGGTCCTCAGCAAAGAAATGGCATTTTGCCTCAAGGAAGTTCAAGTTAAGACTTTTCTGCTGTGACTGTGATTTTGGTTGCTCAGTTTCAGTCTACTGGATATCAGCATCAGCTTTTGGAAAGTGAGGGGGGAGGGGGGGAAAGTAAGAAGCTTATTTTGAATTGTATCAATGCACTCAGTTTTTGTTTTAATTCTGCCTGCAGCGCTGATCCCGTCTCAGTGAAGTCACCTGCAAAAATCACAGAGCTTTGGGGAACAAAGGGTTAAACAACAGTTTTGTTCAACTGGAAGGCTCATAAAAGGTTGTCTCATTTTTTCCACACAAGCTTATCCAAACAAAAATAAAAGATCTAACCCGCCTGGCAGACGGACTGGCAAAGCCTGGCTTTCTCCAGGGTCGTGTCCAGAGCCTGAGCTCCCGGCGCTGTCCCGGACATCCCATCAGCACAGAGCCAGCCACAGCTTCTCCCTCACTGAACGGCATCATTAGGATCTCTCTGCTGTTCAACCCATTATTTGCACATCAGTTAATATCTCTATTCATCAAGTTTTGATCAAACTGGCAGGCAAGTTGGAGCACTGCTGAGAAGGGAATGAAGACAGAGCCAAACACAGACCACTTGTCCGAGTTCCAATGCCCTGAGAAACCAAACTGAATTCGGTATTTGGAAACGGTGAGGAAAGGAGCCAGAGCTGAACCAGGATAGTGCTGGACAGCAGGACAGAGATTTGTTTTCAGCTCCTCTTCTGCAACACCTTAGCCACCACATGAACATACCAGTGACAGAGAATCTCCACAAGAGAGAGGAGCACAGCCCTCGTGCTCGGTGTACCAAACCCTGGAGCTGCAGCCTGGAGCACAACAATCACATCACCATGAGAGCTGGAGCACCTCTGCTGTGAGGAGAGGCTCACAGAGCTGGGGTTGTTCTGCCTGGAGAACAGAAGGCTCCAGGGAGACTTCAGACTTTCCAGTACCTAAAGGGGCTACAAGAGAGCTGGAGAGGGACATTCCACAAGGGTATGCAGTGATAGGACAAGGGGGAATGGCTCTGGAATGAAATAGAGTAGGTTTACATTAGATAAGAGGAAGAAATTCTTCCCTGTGAGGGTGGGCAGGCCCTGGCACAGGTTGCCCAGAGAAGCTGGGGCTGTCCCATCCCTGGAACTGTCCAAGGCCAGGTTGGACGGGGCTTGGAGCAACCTGGTCTGGTGAAAGGTGTCCCTGCCCATGGCAGGGATTGAAACAGGATCGTCCTTAAGGTCCCTTCCAATCCAAACAAGTCTAAAATTATTACCATATTGGACTTGATAATTCATCTCAGCCACTTCACAGCTACAGTTTATCCCTTTAGTAGTTACTAGAAGCTGAAGAACAAATGCATTGTTTTGAAGGAGATCTGCATAGTCATGTAGGAGATGGAAATAGAGTTCACTCATCTTGCTAATAAAGTTTCCAAAGCAAATATGCCCTCAGGACAAGTGGAGGATTTCTTTTTACTGAAACAATTGCAAAACAGCCTGTAAAGGTGAGAGTGCTCGATGAGTGTTCTAAAAATTAAAACATGTTTATTGATCATGTGACAATCTTCTGTATCCTAATTAATTTACTCTTCCATGATAGTATCCAGAACTTTGCAAACATGCTCTCCAGCCACAGAAACTGCACTGGAATCTTCATCCATCTTCATTCTCTCGAGTTTGTTTCTTATGCGTTTTTATCTTAATTACTGTAATTATTTTGTGAGTGCCTGCATAATATTTAAGAGTGGAAATGATGATCTGCCCTACATTTCCCTTTAGCAAGAGTCAAACACTATCTTTGTTCACAGAACTACTGAAAGGCAGTGCCATTGCCATTATATCAAATCTCAAAGCATGGTTCCTCAAGCTTGCCTTACTCTAAGCTCAGGTTTGCTAAGGCTGTCTTGAAAATCTGCCTTGGATTACCTGGTCTGTAATCTGTCATCCTTGCCCACTAACAAGCTCTTCACTAGCACAGCTTTCTCCCCACTATCCTTTGCTCAAGGGCTCAGCCAACAAGGGTGATGGGCTTCACATCCTCCAAGGCTCTCTGAAGGTCAAGCAGCTCAGTCATCATTCTGCTGAAACCAGAGATGGTCTTTCTTATTTAACCATGAGCATTTCAACAGACAAAACTGAAAGAAAAACGTCTCAAGTGTCCAAATCCAAGTCCAGTCCTTCAACACAAATCATTCAGCACAACTGGGCAGCAGCATCACCTCCATGAGTTCATTTAACTCTTGCAATATGGACAAACACCAATTCCAAACTCTAGACTAGATTAGGCTATTTTTCTCTAAGTTTGAAAAAGGTAGAGGACTTACATAAGCTCATTTTAGAACATAAACTGCTGAGGAGCTCTGCGTAAGACATTCTTCTGTCAGAAATTCAGTCCAATATTGAGTTTATTGTTACCCTCCTCCAACTGGTGAGCTGTATAGCAGAATACATCTTGGGTGCTCCCAAAAAGCAGGGAGTTTTGAAGTAACACTTCATCACCTTCTGGACCACAGTCAGGTGTTCAGCCTTAGTAACCTCTGAGCTACATTTTAAAACAGTAGTTGTCAGAATTCAGTGGGTTTGTTTTCAAATCTCAACCTATTGGTAGTGAGGTGGGGAACAAAACAGAGCAGGAGGAATGTGGTGCTAATGAAGTTTCCCATACCTCCCCTTCCCAAGGGATCCTCCCATGTGCAGCAGAGCAGACACCAATGCAGCCTCCCAGCCCATGCTGTTAAGACAACAGATGTTAGAAGGACCACTAAATGAACTTTATTTTTATTACTTCATAAATAAGGACTAGCCATTTTTTAAACCCACAGGGGTTGTATTAGTTTTCAGGCATGAAAGTTGTAGCAGATTTGCTTGTGGGTGGACTAACCCGCTCATATTCTCCCACTTACTTCCATTTATTTTTTGAAGGTTTTACTGTAGAGAAGGGTGAAGTCAATATCATGAAAGCCTAGAATGGTTTAAAATTACTCCTTCCTTAGGGCACTGACTCCAGTCTTCTGTCTCTTCATGTTCTAGGCTATGTACAAAAAATCCAATCAACACACCCCTATCCTCAAGACATCTTTGAGCAGTTCCTTCAGAATTCCTGTGCTTAAAGCTAAAATCTGCTTCATGGAAACATGGAAAGAAGAGGTGAGGTGAAGAAATGAGGAAAAGTGAACCCTACACATGCTACTCCTTCTCTTACTGCAAAGTAAAGTCTGATAGCTTTCCTCTGGGACAGGTTCACTGTGCATACCAGTTTGCACCACTCCTCTTTAGCCTTCTCTGACATGGAGGATTGGGGTGACTGGAGGAGGAGTGAGACAAAGCAATCCAAATGGTCACCAGAGCCTTTCCTGACCTTATAAAACTTCTTTCATTTATGGGGGGAAACCTTCCATTTATGAGGTAAACATAGTAGAAGGTATCTGAAGGGGGAGGACCTCAACCCTTTGATGCTGCTTAAAGGAAATGCATTCTGAGAGGATTACTTTTGTTCAGTGGAAAGGATCCATGAGTGGATCAGCTGACCCCAGAGATGTTTCCTAAAATCCATCTTTATTAATTCAAGGGTAACCTAGAAATAATTAGCCACATCTGCTAAGAGGGATATAGGAAAATGAAGCTGCTTATGGGTCAGCAAATCTCTGTACTGTCTGTTCATATCTGGGCTGCTTTCTTGCTCATCTAATACCAGTTACACAAAAACAAGTAAGAAAACTGCAGCCACAGAGGATACAATTAATTTATCAGAATTGGTGTAGTCTGGACACGACTTCCTTGTCCTGCTTCTCCTCCATATGTGTCCTGGTTATAGTGACCAGGACCAGTTTGTCACTGTGTGGGTGTGGCTAAGACTGTGTATTCTACACCCTCTATGTAATTTCTCATGAACTGTTAACAATGGACCATTTGCAGCAGCTTCCTGGGGCACACCTGACCCCTCAGGCTACAGGGTGGGTGCTTGGGAACTTCTGTGAGATAAGAAAGGTTTCCTGTCTTCACACCAATGACTCGGGTGTGGTAAAGCCCCTCTGGAGAGCTGTTAGCACCTCCACACCCAGCCTGAGGGGTCATGTCTGCTAATGGGCCATCAGGGTTTCCAAAAATATGCCATGACTCACCCTACACAGTAACTCACTCATTGTGAAACTCCCCACCCTGGGGGAGGTACTGGGAACCCCCACCTGAACCTAAGCGTATATGTACGGGGGGTTTTGGGACTGAAGGGGCTCTCTCTCACCAGATCCAGAGGAGGACCAGAGCCTCAGCAGGACTGTGACTGCCACTCTTGACCAGACCAGGACCATCATCCTCACGAACAGGTTTTCTTTTTCTTTTTACTGTGTACTCAGGGGAGCAGGTGGTGCTCAGCACAGGGGCTGGCGAGCTCCATTCTGTTTGTGCCCCAGGGTGCTGGGTTACACACCTGTTTCTGTGGGTCAAACGGGCTTTTCCCTCTGTACCCTTACACTTATTTTGATCTTTTTATTAAATTGTAGTTCTGACTTACAGTCTTTTGTGAGTTGAGTTCATTTCTCCTTCTGGTTTACGTTTAAACCAGCACAATATGCTAAACACAAAGTTAGAACAACAGCTTCCCAAAAAACTTCTAGTTTCAAACATCTTTTTAGCACAAAGTTTTACCTGACTGGTGTGAGAGTTGTACCTGATTCCTAGTGTTACATAAACCACAAATGTAACATTAGAATTCCTCAGACTTCCAAATCATTCAATGCAATTACTGAGTAAAAAAATAATCCACGAGCTCAGAGTAATGCAACATTATTCCACTGATATATATATATATATATAAACACTGGTGGAACAGTTCATGTTGTACTTCTTAGTGAAGGATGAGCATAGCATAAATCCCCTGTGTATAAACAAACTCTTACAGGCTCAAGCAAATTGCCATTTAAGTTTAAAGTTCCAGTGTTCCAGAACAAATCAATAAGCAAGTGCTGATACCCTCCAAGTGTAAGAAAACAGAAAATTAAAAATTAATTTTTAATTTTTACAGAACATCTTTTTAAAGTTTTATAGTATTAAGGCTGCTCTAATAACCAAGCAAATTTGGTGCCTGAGCTATCAAGGAAAGACTAGTGTATTTAAAACAAATAAGAAAATATTGTTAAACAGACAAATCCCCCTTTCCCTCTCCAGTTAGCATAATTTGGATCAAAAAATTCCCAACAGTTTGATGGGAGAACCACTAGCAGAGCCCGGTACAGCTGAGCCTCCAAACCACAGAAAATCCAATTCTCATCCAGTTCAATCAATCCCTCTCCCTGTTTTGTACCAAGAAGGGACATTCCCTTTACAAGAGCTTTAACCTGTATCACTTCTTCATGAGAACAGCAATAAACTTTCAAGGAGCAGCTCCTCAGGCAGTCATTTTATGCTGTTACAGGGAATCAAAGGTCATCTCCAGCTAACACAAAGCCTTTTATTCAATGCAAAATCCACCACCTTAAATAGCCTCCCTTGCTCCTCCAATTACACAGGACAGCACAGTTCTGCTGAACAAGTTCTGTTTACCTATGAAAATGCCTGCAGAGAGGTATCAAAGGGCTCAGAGAACACAAGAACACATTGCTTAGCTTTGAGAAAGGCTTCCAGGAGCTCACCACCAAATACAGCCCACGTTTGTTTAGGTAACCAGCTGTGAAACAAGATAGAACAGCCCTCGGTGTATCACAGGCACCTTTTATAATGCACAAATTGATGAGCAGGCCAATACAACCTGCTCTCTGCAGCACCAAACTCAGCTGAGCTCTAAGTGCACTAAACTTCCCCCGTTGATTTGAGGACAGGCTTCAGCACGAAAGGCAGGGCTCTGCTGACGCTGGAAACACATGCAAGGACGCTGTTAGGAAAATTAAACCAGGCAAGACCAAGGTGTACCAGACGGACTGATACAGCTGGGGAAGAGCTCTTTGGGCCCAGCCCCTCCTTCAGATCTACAGAAGGGATGTTAAATCAGTATCCTGTGTCTTCAAACAGTAAACAAAACATCAAAAAACCTTTCGGATGGCAGGCTGAATGACCTACATTACCAAACATCACAGGAACAACACTGTCAGCATGTAACAGCATCTGACAGGGCC
The DNA here is from genome assembly GCA_013400415.1 of Scytalopus superciliaris. Taxonomy (NCBI): domain Eukaryota; kingdom Metazoa; phylum Chordata; class Aves; order Passeriformes; family Rhinocryptidae; genus Scytalopus; species Scytalopus superciliaris. The sequence continues at coordinate 595,017 of VXBX01006278.1, read as the reverse complement.
AAGAGCTTGTCTCTTCTTGTGCAGTGCTGAGCTGAGAGCACAGCTTCCAAAAAGCTCTGCTACTGCTCTCCACAATCCCATTTGATGCATTTCAACCAGGACTCAGTTCTAAAGCTTGTAAGTGAACATGAGACCAGGGAAGAAAAAAATCAGTGACTGCATAAACAGGAAGAATATAAACCTTGTCCTGCCACCCAGATGTGGAGAACAAGTGTAGTAAACTTAAACTGGGAGTAGGGAAGTTCAAGTACCCCAAAATAAATGCATAAGAAGAATTTTTAAATTCAGGAGATGCAAAACTGCCATCCTCATAGGTTAAGTATCTTCAAGGAATGACTGAAGTCAGTTCTGCCTTGGGATAGAAGGGCAGATTTCCTTTATCCCCTCAAGTTTGGAAGGATATAGGCCATCAGACAAAGCCTCACCACTGTCCTTAAAATTTCTACTTAAACCCTACTTCAGGAAGTTTCTAGCTAAAAAAAATTCCATAATTCAATTACTGATATTTCCAGAACCACCTCTAACATGTCACTGGATCATGTGGCTCCCACACCCTTCTCTGTCCTAAAGCCTCAAGTTTCAATAGCACCTTTTACTCCTCCTCTTAGGGGATGTATGGAGGACCAGGGAACATCCAGCAGGAATTCCAACACTCATTTATAATTTTTTAAAATTCCTAAAAGCCTTAGCAGCGTTCTAAGCATTCATTAGTATCACAGAATATCCTGAGTTGGGAGGAAAACACAAGGATCATTAAAATCCAGCTCAGTCCTGCAGAGGACAACCTCAGGTGTCACACCCTGTGCCTCAGAGCATCATCCAAATGCTTCTTGAGCTCTGTCGGGCTGGGGGCTGTGACCACTGCCCTGGGGAGCCTGCTCAGTGCCCAACCACCCTCTGGGGGAAGAACCTTTTCCTGCTATCCAACCTAAACCTGCCCTGACACAGCTCCAGCCATTCCCTGGGTCCTGTGGCTGCACACCAGAGATACCAGCAGTAGAGATCAGAGATGACAGTTCACCTGAAAATAATCAGAATCACAACACAAGCTCTACTAATCCTGGAAACACAGTTCCAGTATTTCTCTTTATTAAGCCTTCCACAGAAAGAGTTATCACAGATAACTCTCAAGGCTTTCCATGAAAAAAAATTCAACCCTGTGAAACCATCACAGTCAGTAATCTGAATGGACAATTATGAGAAACTTGACTTTTAAAGATCTTCTTAAAGGAGTAATTAGTGAACGAAGATATAATCTGGAAAACATCTTTGTGCCAGAGTTAAACAATTTAAAAATTTCTTAAGAAGTTTCACATCCATCTCAAGTGTGATTCCAGCCCACTAATGGAAGCACAGGCATTTAAAAACCCCACTTCTGTTATCCTGACCCTTTGTCAGAATGAAGTCCTGAGAAAAAAATGTGTTTGCTACAAGAACAGACTTTGTTCTTGCTGTTAAGTTTGACCCTTCCACATGACAAGCTGAAGAATATCAGCTTTATACCTGACAAAACTCCTGCAGTTTTACATATTCAAATTATCCATCCCCAGGCAGGCCTGCAGGAGACACCACAGCTATCATAAGGTGATGGGATACTTTATTATGTTCTTAACCTTCTGAGAACAGAAAAGAGGAGGAAGCAATAGGTACAATTTTTGTCACTACTTCCTTTTCCCAGCATTTTGCTGAGCAAACAAATCCAGCACAAGTAAGTTCTGAGCTCATGCCACAAGCAGAGCAGTGGAGCTATACATTAAGAGCTGTCAAGGATGTGAAAATAAACCAAAGGAACGATCACACAATCCTTTATTTATGGTCATTTTAGGCGTAACTTATAACAGAATAGTTGATTAAAGTTCAGCTGTGCAGTGTTTTTCCTTTTGGTTCACTGTAGTCCGTGATGTTGCTCTTCAAACAAGCTCGTGTGTATTTTGGGAGAAGATCCCAAGCCACTCCCAGCCCAGGTCTTGCAGAACAAAACACACACTAACATTTTGTATAAACCAACCACACAAGACCCAGCTTGATTTGCAGATTCTTGCTTTCACTAACATTTATCCCCACCCTTCCTTCACCCCACAGCTGTCGCTGGTAAAACGTTGGGCACCAACACACTGTGACACTACAGTGGGGGGGAGGGGGTGCCGCAGAAATCCAGGGAAACCACACTTTCTGTGGAACAGTCCTCTAAAACCAGAGTGAAAACGCAGCATGGGCATCAGCAGAACAGAGTAAAGAACAGGTATTTAGGTACCATAATTACTGGTTCCTTCAGTTTGCCAAATTTCATCTTTTCCTTAAGTAATCCTGCACGGGAACAAGACCCTTTCAGTGACTGCCCCTGAAGGTTGTGACCTGCAAAGGAGCAACACAACCTCTTTCCCAGGGACCTCATGCTCTACTTGTCCCTCACTGCCGTCCATTTGCAAGGCTGACTCTGCTTTTGGGTTTACTGTTTATCCTGCAAAAGAAGATCAATGAGTTCTCCAGTCACTCTGAGCAGATACCCACCCTCTAACTTGTCTATACGAAAACTTCTTTAAACTAAAAAAAAAAACCCTACTGTCACAAAAATAAAAGTCAATCCTGCAAGTTCCTAACCCCGTACCAAATCCCCTTTAAAAAGCCTCTAAAATTTGTAACCATACAATGTCCCTGTTTTGTAACCTGGGTGGAATCCAGATAAAATTCTAATTAGATCTCCAAGTACACCATTTGAATAACCCTGATCAACATCCCTTCAGCTGCTTCTGCACAACCACCAGCAGCCAGTTTGCCAGAACACACATAGAGGGGCAGAGGGTGGAATGAACATCCTCCATGGGAATGCCTCCACTGCACCTGAACTGCCAATTCCTGGACACACGGATTTGTTGGCACAGAACTAACAAATAACCACTTTTGCTCTGGACTCCTTTGACACCAAGACAGGTAAACAGCTTCTCGTAGCACAAAAGCATCTGTTCCAAGCAAAACATAACCATAAGTTATTTATTTTTGGACAGCATGTAGTGCAGAGTTCTAAGCCCCGCTGCAATTCTTGATATTCCACTGCCAAAAATCTGCAAAATCCAATAGTTTCTGTCCTAGGTGTCCCCTTCCCCTAAAAAAACAAACCCCATAGAATTTTCAGGGTTTTCTTCTTTTGTATTTTGTCCAAAAGCTCTGTCAAAAACTTGACCTTTTTTGTTTTTCCTTAAGAACACCAACTCTTAGTATGTTTAAAATAAAGCACTGAGTGACCACCCCCCCCCTTCCCTGCACCCCTTACTACGAGACACAAATTTCCCATCTCTCATATGGAAGACTACGAAATCTCTTTCTAGAAAACCTGGCTGAGGAGTGTCACCACAAAGTTCAAGTTACTTGTCCATCATTTGTCCTCAGTGAGAAAACATACATAATATTATTTCTAAACCAAAACTTCCCAAACTAGGAATAAAATCAAGTGCACTATCTAAAAGAATGAAGAATATGTGCCATTGACTTAATTCAAAGCTGGACTACAGCACTGGAAATAAGGATATTTCAGGTGACTGACAGTGCAACAGCCATACCTTGTTGCAAAAAATTGAACACTTCTCCATAGGAAAAGTATCCTTATCCCTGCAAACAGCACAATTCATAAAGATATCATTTGTACTATTAACTTCTAAGAAAGCAGATACAAATTTCCAATTTGTCTTAAAATAGAAATTAGAACAATTAAGAAAAAAATCTTCGATACTATGCACTCGAGTTATACAATTTGTGTAGGATGTACCCTCAACTGCTGGAATCCTCCCTCTTGGAGATGACAGGAGTAAGCAAGAGCAATCCTCACAGCAGTGTGGACGTGTCCAAACCCTTGGGAGCCAGACAGGAGATGACAGAGGAGTGTGGTGAACTGCTCATTTTGGTTGGTTGGATTGTTTTAAACTATCAGAGTATTGATCCAGCCTGGTACATTCACAGGGACAACATGGGGCAGGGGACTTATCACGTCACCTCATGCAATTGTGTCACAGTCCCAGTAAGTGACCAGTATATCAAATTTCACCTCCTTTGAGCATCAGACTAGAGCAGATATTAATTAGGGGTGCCACAACATTCCCAATACTCCTCATTTATGTCCTGATTGATTTTTTTTTTTAAAGTATTACTCTCAATAATCTGCTTTGTAATTTCTTTCCTTCTACCCCACCTCCTCCCTCTTTCCTCCATCCTTATCCACACTCCCAGAAAAACAATGTTTTGCAGCTGAGGCAAGTTTCTTAAAGCTGAACCACCTGACAGCCTGTCATGGCAAAGGGGGAGGCTCCTGGCAGCTGGAGGAAAGCAAGTGGAACTCTTGCCTTCAGCAGGGTGGGTCTGGATTACTCCAGGCTGGTCCCCCTGGCAAGGTGATGGAGAAAACTACCCTGGAAGCCTTTTATGAACAAGGACAATAAGGAGATCAAGGGAAGTCAGCGTGGATACGGGAAAGGGAAACCATGCCTGAGCAACCTAATGGACTCCTGTGATGGAAGTACCAGCCTGGTGGATGAGGAGTTGTCATTTCTCTTAATTTCAGCAAGACTTTCAACGCTGTTTCCCTTGGCAACATCCCAACAGACAAATTGATGAAGTTATGGACTAAATAAATGGACAGTGACATGACCTGGAAACTGCCTGGACTGCCAAGCTCGAAGTTCTAAAGGAAAACCACTAAAATCTAGGTAACTTAAAATTTCTTGGGGTGTTTAATACACTCAGTATCTCAACACTACTACACAGGTCAGCCTCTCTGATAAGACTGTTATTCCTACCAAACCAAGCTGTTGCTATTGTCCTCTGTGGGCCTTAGCTATAAAATATGGATGGGAACAGGGAAAAGGGCGGTGTCAAAAGCACAGCCAAAATAAGCACAGAAAATTTCACTGGAAAGGTTTGCAAATAGATAAAGTTCAATGTCAAGATCTTGGTTGTCACCTCCCCAAGTGTTCAACACAAAAACTCCAGATATCCAACAGCAACAGCTTTAAAAAGGATAAATATACTGCTTTTTTCGAGTACCAGAGGTATGCAACAAGGGCAAAATGCATTTTGTGAGATGATTAACTTACTAAAACTACTCTACAGAATTATAAAATTGGAAAGTTTAACACAAATAGCAAGAGGAACTCGCTCAAAGTGACATTTTTTTCAGCAATAATCTCACCCAACACTAACAGAAGTTTTGTGATATGGAATTTGGAAGTCTACAAATAGCACTGGCCTTGCTGGTAGTGAAAAGAATTAAAACTATAGGGCACATCTGCATCAAAAAAAGGAAATTCTTCTCAAACTTCTGAACCATGAGGGGCATGCAGGCAGCTCTTCCAACTTGACAGCACTCACATTTCATAAACTGAGATGTTTCCAGTTTCATAGTCTCTCATTTGTAAGAATACCTCTTCATGCAAATATAATCATTACAACCCAAGCCACTACAAATATATGAACATTAAGCTTACAGTTGCATAAAAATCAGAATTCTTAACAGTTGCAAACATTCCCAGATGAAAAAACCCTCCTGATTTTCAACAGGATTACTGAAAGCACAGCTTTTATTGAAAAAGTGCAGGTTTCCTTGTGTAATCCCTTATGCACCACACCAGGCACTCTGACATGAGAGGCTCTGTTCAGCCTTAGTGCAGCTTGTATTTAATTCTTATTTAAAAGTGAAGTGACAAACCAAAAAGCCACTATTTCGTGCCCTTTTTTTTTTTGCTTGGTTACCTTTTCCCCCCCTTTTAAGCAGGGATATTAACAACAGCTCATGCTACTGAGTTTATTCTCAGATGCATGAATAATCGCTGCATAATTTATTACCCTCTGTAATACATGTGACCATTTATTTTAAGAATTCTGCATAACCTCAGTTCTGTCAATTCTTGCTGCTGCAACTATCTGGCAATTCCTCAACTGATTCCTCCTTTTCCAACTTCCAGCATCACAGAAAGTACAGAAGCCAGTGGGACTTCTGGAATTGGGGTGTTGGTATTTAAGTTCATCACACAGGCAGGTGTAGATGAAGAAGGAAGATCTCGGAGAAAAAGGCAGCAGCAGGTTGTTCTGAGGCCCCTGGAAGGTGCCAGGAGCTGACCCTGGAATCATAGGATGGGATCAGGTGGACAGAGCAGCCACAATCCTATGGAAGCAGCAAGGCCATACCCACTAACAACAGACTGAATGGGGACAGGCTGGTAATTCAGAAAGACCTTCTTCAAGTTGAGCTGAAGTTGTGTAACCTGCTTTTTTTTGTCCTAAATAACACTTGGAACTAAAGATAGTTACAAAGCCATTTAGTATTTCAGAATTACAGTGGTTCTGTGTGAAGGGTGATAACCTGAATGGTACCCTAGACACAAAGTGCACATGGAAACATCAGGTATGAAATATGCTGCATATGTGGAATTAAGCTACACACAGAATGCTTATTTCCTGTTAATTTTTTGATACCTTATGCTAAGAGACAGCAAGATCTTACTTGACTCAGATGTTGTCTGGAGAAGAGACTCACCAAGAACAAACATCTGTACATAAGAATCCATTCTGTGAGAATTTTGTGTTACATTTTTAAGCAAAACCCAGTATATGCTCATATCTTGTATTTTTCTTTATTTTCCTCTAGTTCTTCGATGCAGCTTTTTGCTTCCTTGCTATTTCTTGATTCTGTGATGAACATTTGCAGTACAGGATCAGGAACAAAAGACCACCTATACCACACAGATGCTACAGCTGTTCAGAATTCAAAGTGTGACAAAACCCAGGAGAGATTGTTTTTAATCCCAACAGTGTCAACAGGGAAAGTTTAACTACACTTACCAAGGGAAACTGGTCTTTCATGCCTCCAGGCATACTGTGAACACACTCCTCTGGCAAGAGAACTTCACATACACAGAGGAGAACTGTGCTCCCTGTCTATCTTGAAAGTTTTATTTTAGCAAGTTGCTCTCCAAGCCCTTCCCGCTTCACATTCCAAAACTTTTCTATGCGCATCTCCACGGCCTCCACTACAAGGCAGTAAAACCCAAGTTACCCATGAACTTCAAAGCAGTGACAGATTAATGCCAGGTAATTCCCCTGAGTAATGATTTAACTAACAACTCCATCAACTAATGCATTCACCTGCACACAAACAATCCTTCTTTACAGGAAGGTTTTGCTGTGAACCAAATGTTGTCGATGCCCTTGGTGTGCCACTGACTGTACCAAATGTACGTGTAACACAACCTCAAACAAGACACTACAATCAAGACCACTTCAAGTAGCCTCCTCCTTACTGAAAAGTCTTCAAACACTGCAAAAATTCCCCCCCCCGTCCCATATTATGATCAAAATTTTAAGTACTAAAAGAAGGTGGCCAAAGTGAGAACATTTCTAGTGACATCTATTGTCCAGTGCTGAAAGCAGCACCCAGGGAAGAGAGAGAAACTTCTTCCAAACTTGAAATAAGAAAATACCATTATTTATGACAATGGTGAGTTCTGATGATTCAAACTTTCCATCTGAATGCAGAACCTTATCTCTATTCAATTATATTACATCTTTTAGCCAGATTGTTTTTTCAATGTATCAAATTTCGTTGGAATTTTAATCCCATCATTCAACATGCTTGTAACTGGTTTCGTGTTGGTGTTCTGGCAGATAGAGGCACATAAAGTCCATCATCATGGCCATTAATGAAAATACTGTAATAACACAGGGCAAGTCAGATCCCTGAGGGTCTCCATCCTTCCCTTCAGACAGTATTTTAAGCATGGTTTTAAAATCAGTTTCCTTATTTCCCTTAGTAGTGGGTATTGCCAAACCCCTGGTACAGGCAAACCACAGTGTGTAGCTTTTATATTCTCTGCAAAGGTCTCTGGGAAAAGCTCACCGGCTCAAAATCCTGGGCAAACTTTGGCTCTCCATCAGGACTTCCAAGACACAGCTAAAAAGTACAATTAGGACACTCCCACAGACACACTCAAATTGAAAAGGATAATCTCCCTGTGATTCACACCAGACATGCTATTCAGGTCCCAAAGATAAACTCCAAAGAAGTTTCATCACACATCCTTGTTCTGGAAGCTGCAGTTAAAAACTCACAACAATCCTTGTCTTCCCATTAGTCTGACCTAAACACCAGGGATTTATTTCTCCAATATTTTCCATAAGTACTTGCCTGCTTGCCAACCACTCTCAGCACTCAGAATCATTTTAAAGATGTCTTCCTTAAAAGAAAACACATTTCGTTCTCTTCACTGCTTCTTAAAAAGATGTTTTTGGGTTTTTTTCCCCAGAAGAGCTGCCCTAAAGGTCTTGTGGAAAGACTACAACATATTAACTATCAAGCTTTTAATTGAAATTGCCATTTCATCCCAGCAAGAAGTGAAAGAATACATAGGTAAACATAAGCAAAATCACGAAGGCAGAGAGAAAGGACAAAAGGCAGCAGGTCTGACAGGCAACGTCCAATGCACTTGAGTCAGGATTCCAGAATTCACATTACAAACAGTGAAGAGATGGACGTAGCCCATGTGCCAGGGGACAGGGGGCATCTGAGCTCTGAGCTCTGCAACACAACCTGAGCCCCTGGCACAAACAGACTTAAGAAGTTCCATACTTGGTTAAAGACCAAATGTAACAAACCATTAACAAAAAATGCTATTTTTAAATAATCAGATCAGTGGGACTGGGGCTTTTTTGTGGGGTCAGTGCTTTTGGTGTGGTTTATTATGTTTTTTGGGGTTTTTTTTTTGGTTTGGGGTTTTTTGTTTTAAACACCACTGACAGGAGAGACCCCCAATACGTGTCACCTTCCCTGCTACCACCTGGGGAGAATCCTTCCACCCATAAACCCCCCATCCTCATTTCCTTGCACAGTGTCCCTCTGAATCACCACTAATACTATTTGTGGCTGCTCCTAATCTGTTCCCCTGACAGCTGCATCACACGTTTCAAGTATTAACTATCTCACACATATTTAACAACTGCCTATAAATACACCTCAGTTACCTCCTCCCCCTGTCAAAACACACTATTTAAATGAAAAAAAAATATATCTGTACCTCAACAAATTTTGTTTTAACCTCAGATCCCCACATGACTAAGTACCATGACAGTGCCAGTAAGAACTGATATTCTGATTATATAAAAGCATGACTGTGTCACAAGCAAGCCCTTAAAAGCTGCCTGCTGTCACATCAAGGCATAAATGAAAGAAGAGAACTTACCTGCTGGCAAGGGAAGTCTTGAAATATCTGTAATAATAAAGAAATACATTTAGAAGCAGAAGAAAAAATAGCTCTCCAATTGCATTGGCCTAATAATCTTTCTGCAAGGCTGTACTTGTTTAATAAAGCACATTATCTGAAGCAATTTGCTGCCTGCCAGGGATGCCAGGTGCAAATCAAAACCATTTTCCTTGTCTCACCCTGTTCATTAACAAGATTACTCTTTGCTCACCTAACTGAAGGACAAAGATTACACTGTCAGGCAATGAGTGTAATTATTGCAGCAGAATACAGGTCACTGTGCACAAATTAAGTGTTACACACAGAATTCACCATCATCACCACCTATGGAATTACTGAGCTCCAAGTGTCAGGGACAGTCTTTTCATAGCACATGCCAAGGCTTCCTTGAGCTGCAAACAATGACCACTGCCTCAGGGTCTAAGGAGATCATATTCAAAATTATACACTAAATTTTCCTAAACAGTTAATTATATTAACTAGAATTCATTATATTTTTTCTGCCTGCCTTTCATACATCGACTTGTCATCTCCTTACACACAATCGTAACTGGGACTTGAGGTGGCCACCAGAGCTCAGAACAGAAACCAGAACCCACAATAAACTAGAAAGGAAGAATTCCTCAAGTCTGTAAGGACTGGGGACACACATCAAAGGGTTAATGAAAACTGGAATAAATACAAGTAGGGTGGGATGAGAAAGGGGGAACCAGTAAAACAAATGAGAAAAAACCCTGAGCTGAACCTAAGAAAAAGGTCTGCAGTTATTTAAAGGGAACAGCAATGTTGAGTAATAAATTTTCATACTGGGTACAAAATCCACATTGAACTGAACTTTAACCATAGGTGTAGCAACTGAAACAGATGCAGAGATTGCCTGGGCAGATGGTCACTGCTTTGCTACCTATTAGAAGAAATAACGAGGCTTAATAAATTTATTAGCCCTGCTCTCACCAACAGATTGTTAGCATCGTGCTTGCTTTCATTGACAGTCCATGTCTGCGGCCAGAAAACACAACAAAACTTGGAACACCAGAGAGAATTACAGCTGAGATTTAAAGGCAGCCCACTAAAAATTTTCAAAATGAACTGTACTGCTCTGAGGAGATGGTGAAACAGCAACACTGAAAGCTGAAATGCACTTAAAGCACAAAATGAAAATGGAATGGGACACCACAAAAAAATCCAGAGAAAACACTGCCTGCCTGAGTCTGGTAGAACACAAAGTTTAAAGAGAGATAGTAAAGTACATTTCAAAGATGTTCATCATCATGTCTGCTTAGGAACAAAAGCATCTTACATGTAAGAAACGCCCCGAGACAGGAGAAACCCAGCCAAGGAGATACAGAACTGCAGGAAGCAAAACACTCAAGTGGCCTCCTGCAACAGCTCCTGCACGGAATGCACAGCAGCACACCTGGAATGGGGGGGAACTTTCTGCCACCAGAAGGACATGTGGCAGTGACAATCAGTTTGGAAAGTTACATGATGCATCTTTTTGTCTTTTTATAAAGTCACCAAAAACTCCTGCTTGTCACTGGGCCACACGATACCAACAGCTGCAGCCACAAGAGTAGAACAGCTAAAGCTATGCATCAGAAAACACCTTATTTGATTTTAATTATTCTACAGCGATGGAAATTAATCTCCAAGTTCCATTAAAATTAACACTGAGAAATTTAAGTTACTACAAAAACTTATGAACTGCATTAAAATCTTTTAATTCCTGTTGTCTTGGGAATGTTTTATCACAGCATTTATTGCTCCTAAAGCAGCCTATCTCATTACATGTGCCTACACAACACGTTTCAATAATATAACAGCGAACACAACCACCAGAAAAATATCTTATCACATATACACAGATAGGCAGAAAACACTAATTCTTGGGATTTAAACACCTCGGGGAAAGCTCTGCAGCCAAGACACACTTGTTTTCACTTAAGAAAGACCTGATCATGTTCCAGTGTTTGTCCCCAACACCAGAGCCACTGTTTCCACTGGGTTCTCTCCCTGGCAGCCCTCACACAGATCCTGTTACTGCACCAGGACCTCCCCAGATGGGGCACCCACACCATCAGCACCAGGGCTGTATTTAAGTCAAGCACTGGAAAGATTTCTTACTTCCATGTCCCTCTGCAAATTAGTCCCACCAGTGCATTAACTCAAGAGATGCTGCACCTCTGGGACACCTCCACGGAACAGCTTCCTGCAACTACACCTTCTCCTATTACATCTTAGTGTAAGAGACTGTTTTCTACGATTAATTGACATACATTAGATTTAAAAACAAGTCAGACAGAAGACACTGAAGCCTGAAGGTCACATCAGTCCACTCAGAAGTTCATAAATGCACTTAGCAAGCTACCTGTATCATATTTTTCAACAATTTCCATTAAGCACAAAATCCTCTGTAGGCTGATGTGTCTTAATTCTGGCAAACATCAGCCACTACAGAAACACCAACTCATAACAACTCATAAATGAAATAACACCATCACAATTCCAAAGACAGAAGTAACAATTCCATTCCTTTGTGTACCCAGACACCACAACAGTACGTGAAATGCTCATAACCTCCATGTGTTACTACATCAGGAACTTCCTTACCCTTGGGATTGCCCCATCTCCCCAGTGCACTCTCATCCTTTCTGGCTTGAAACTTCTTAGCTTTATTCTCCAAATACAGTTTTTAATTTAACATCTAACACTGAAAAAAAGACAAGTGTATTCTGGCAACGCTTAAAAAGTTTCCTTCACTGAGAGGTAAACTGAGAATATGGATTTAAGTAGCTACTCATTTCAGATTGCATTTACAAACTTGCCTTCTTTACTGGGTAAAACTTCCCCCTTTTTGAAACACATTATGGTATTTTGATTTCTAGGGAGAAGGAATTCAACCAATGCCAAGACTCAAAGAGAAAACAAAAGTTGGGTCCTAATGTGGTTTGCCACTAGAAGGAAAGGCTGGAGAGCATTTTGGGAGGCTGTCCCGTTAAAAGGATTCCCACACATGACAGGACTGACTTTTCTCCTACAGCTCAGTTCCTGCAGGCCTGGAGTGCTGTCACTCAAGCCATGTTCACAGCAGCTGCACAAGGACCAATCTTACATTTCTATCTGCTCCAAAGCCATTCTTCAAAGTGAATCTAAAATGAATCAGGATTTCATGCGCTTCTGGCTCCTGCTGATCCTTTCACAGGATCACTCATGTTCTGCGTTTGTATCCCTCCATATCTCACCATGCTGCTTGGTAGGGAGCAAGCTGACAATTCCAATAGGTAGAAAGAAAAATGACTTTCACACCATATTCTTTATCATAGTCAGACTTTTCCATACTGTGTAAAGGTCGGCCTGTTCTCTGAGCAAACTGGTTTTATCCCATACAGGTACTGGGAGGATGGAGCAGTTGGCCTCAAGGTTTTGGTGATACCCTACACAGATGACTATACTAGAGCAGGAACAAGCTGAAATGACATCAGTGGTGCTGCAAAGCAAGAAAGTTCCTCAGCCAAAGAAAACTTGCCAAGGAAACCAATTCTGTACCCGAATTCACCGAGGAACAAAAAGGGACAGTATTTTAAAGAAAGAACACTACTATTACTCCAGTATACACTGAGAGGGTTTGGGCAGTACAGTCCTCAAAGAGGCTTTGTGCATCCCAGAACCAAAAGCTTTTTCCATGATTTATGGATGCCCCGAGGACCAGATCTAACAGTGTATTTGCTTTTAGGAAACTATGCATTTTACATTGCAGAGTTTCACCAAATGTTTTCTTAGAAATGGAGCCACAACTTTAAACCTTCCTTCCAAGAGTAACATCTAATCATCGAAAACAGGAATATTTTGTGAGCTTCCTATTCCTACCTCAAGGTAAAATGAGAGTAGGGCTCCGTGGACAACTCCAGAGCTCAAGACTCTCTCCCCATCTGCAGCACTGATCTCTTTCCAGAGCTGTGGTGAGCACAGACCACAAGAAATTGAATCCTGCTCTGGTGCAGCAGGAGCTGGCTGACTCCAGCCTAATGGTATTCCGTTGAAATTCATTCAGATATTCAGCTCACAAACGGATCTCTCTTTCCAGGGAAAAGTAAAGGCTCACAGCACACCAGGAACCACAAACCACAGTCTCCAGGAAGCTGAGCAGCACGTGTCATGGACAGCAATCCTTCCAGCTGAGGAGGAGTATCAGACAACATAAAATGCAACTCTCCTATTTTCTATGGCACCAAAACAATCTGGGAACACAGATGTATATTCAGCTTTTAGCCTTTGCCTGACTGATGCTGAAGGATGTCATAGAGGCTGGATCCAACCCCCTGGAAGTCTCCCTTCCTGTATCTCTGACAGGCTACAAAGGCAGTTGGATGTTCCTCCAGTTTTTAATGAGGTTGAGATCTCACCATCTAGGCCAAAATATTATTTTCTTTTTTTAAAGAGCAAATAAGTAAACAGAAAACACAAGTCATAAAAAAAAAGCTTTGTAAAATTACATTTTTTGAGAAACTCAAGGATTCTCCATGACCATCCAATGTATTATGCAAAGACCTTGGAAATACAATGAATTCATCCTGACAGCACACCCCTTAAGGGAAAGCTATTTAAACATTTTACAATATGATTAAAAGACTGCACAAACCACTGTTTGCATTGGTCCATCTATGTCTGTTTTTGGTTTTTCCTCCACCATTAAAAGTGCATCTCTTAATTCTAACCTAAATCTAAGCTAGTTCTAATTTAGCAATCTGCAGGGCTGGGTGTTAACAACCTTTTATTCTATCATTTCACATTAAGGCAATTTTAGGGCAATTTTCAGGAGCGACTCAATAAAACCTTTTTGTATATTAGCTGTGTAGAATGAGAGGCCAAAGTGGTTCAGTGTAAAGGCCCAAATTTCCTAAACCTTTGATTATCTTTACAAGTCGTTAAATGCCCAAACTACTTTTGCTTTCAGTAGCTGCCCTGACTTGCAAACACCAATACCTGACACAGTATTCATACGTCAATCAGGACAGCACTAAAAATACCATTTGCTTGCTTCGATGGAGTTTTTGCCCCTATTGACGTATTTATTGCATTTGCCTCAGGCACAGCAGCAGCTGAATATCCAGCTTGGCTGCAAATCTTCATCTGTTACCCCGGGGAGAGATGGAGCGGGACAATTATAGGACAGGCACCTCCATCCACTAAACCCAACTGCAATTATTCTGTGCTGTGGCCAGATCAGAAGAAATTCAGCATACAAACCCCCACACCTCGTGTTTACAGCCCCCACTTCACAGGAGATGCACGTTGCACAGGAGTCCTTTATTATCTTGGTTTAAATCTTTGCTCCAGCCCTGAGTATCAGCAGTAATGATTTAATGCTTTCATTTCTGGCTGCTGGAAAGGTTAACGAGCAAGCGGCCAAGAAGGAACCCCTACGACAGCATCCCCAGGAAACGTGCACAGCCTGTGTTATGCTTGTGAGAAGTTCTGTTTAACCAGTTATTAAAGGCAAGCTGCTGCTGCCTCTGGAACACAAAAACAACACAGAATTAAGGCAAGGAAAAACCAGAGGACCAAGTGAAGTACTGCACAAAACACTGAGGGGGTTTTTTTCCAGCTATATGGTTGGCTGATAAAACAGGGACTAGGCACAAATACAGCATGATCACATATAACATACCTCACTCAGCTTGAAATATGCAAAAGTATTGTGATACTACACCAGTAGAAGCATCAGCTAACTCATCCTGTACCTTGGGAACACCTTCAGTTCATACTTGCTTCCATACTTTGTTGTCAGTTTACTTCTGCATTCTTCTCACAACCCCAATCTTCTCTTTGACCTGCCTTCCTCTTCCCATTTGAAAACTAAATCAATATTTAGTCTCCTTGGTTTATAGCATCTACAAACCCCCCCAAATCACTCAACAGTTTCAAATCACAATATCCCCTCTCCCACTGAAACTCCTCCAGAATCACTCTGCCTGTGGTTCTTAAATAGCAGTTTTCGAAATTGAAAAAAATCCAGACTCTGATTCAGACCCTGAGAGGAATCCATATGTTTTCCTCCATCTCAGCTGAACTCTGCATGCACCTGGAAACTTCAAATTCATTTAGAGCACATTGCTGAGCACGACCACAGTTATCTATCCAGCCACCCCGAGCCAAATTTGAGACCAGGCACACTGAACAGTAGGGTATTAAATGAAAATGTTCTGGTGGAAGCTGCATTTAAGGAGGTTAAGAAGAGCAGGAAAAATTACTCAATCATTACTCAGAGCAGGTGGGATCAATCTCATTACACACTGAGTTACAGAACATGCAGTATCTAAGCAACTCAGATAAAGAATTTATTCTCAATACCTACATTAAGTACTATATAAACCTCTTGCTTATGGGGAAGAGACATGTGAATAGGGAAGGGGTCAGAGTAGTTCCCCAAGAACAGGAACGAGGATGTCGCAAAACTAAGCAAGTTGCTAAAAGTCAGCAGATACCCTTCACCACAGAGCTGTGATGTAAGGCATCCAGGGAAAAAAACTGAGCAATACCTCCTTAAGCAAGTAACACTTGCACTTTCTCCAGTTCCAGCTGCGGGAGGAAGGCTGAGTCACTGTTTTCTCTGAACTCATCAGCTCCAAGTGTAGTAGCTGGCCAAAGGCAATAAAACATTGTGGTTCATTAGCAAGGGTACTGAAAACATGGTACTTAAGCATATTACTGTGCAAAACAATAAAGCATCAACGTGTTGTGTCCAGTTCTGGTCTCTGCACCGGCAGGAATACAAAGCAGAGGGAAAGATGTCTAGAGCAGGGCAGCTGAAGTCATCAAGGGATGGAACAGCTGCCAAGTAAAGACAGATGACCAAATCTGGGGCCCCTCAGCTGGGAGGACACAAGGCTCACAGGGAATATCAGCACATTACGCAAGTAGGGGGGGAAGAGGAAAAAACAATGGAAAAGGAAAAGCAAATCAATGCAGCTCCACTCCTCAGGTTCATAGGAAGCATTTGAGAAAACTGCTAGAGATCACCTTCAAACCAGTGCCTCTCCACAGCTGGCACCGAGCTGCCTGAAGCTCCTGCAAGAGAAAGGTGTGGAGGCAGGTACCACCAGCCAGTTCAGAGGGAGCTGTCATATTCCCAGAGGGCTGACAAGGACAAGATGACAAGCGCTAGTCAGGGAGGTACCAGCTGGCATTTCAGCTGCAGTGGGGATGCTGGGCAAATACAGGACCAAGTGTGCAAACTCCTGTTGCATGGACAAACACCTACTACTGCCAGCAGGGCACACTGCAGGGCTGGAGGACCAGTGGCCATACAGGAGCACCTCTTGTATCATCAACTGTGTGGCCAGCAGGCCCAGGGCAGTGACTGTCCCCTTGTGTTTAGCCCTGGTGAGGCCACACCTCAAATCCTGGGTTCAGTTTTGGGGCACTCACAACCAGAAAGACATTGAGGGGTTGGAGCAAGTCTAGAGAAGGGCAGTAAGGCTGGGGAAGGGTGTGGAGCACCAGTCTGATGAGGAGCAGATGAGGGAGCTGGGGGGGCTCAGCCTGGAGAAAAAAAAGAGACTCAGGGGCACCTTACTGCTCTCCACAAAGAAAGTTGTAGCCAGAGGGGAGCTGGTCTCTTTTCCAAGTAATATGCAATAGGAGAAGGGGAAATAGCCTCAAGTTGCACCAGGAGAGTTTTATGTTGGATATGAAGAAAAACTGTTTCATGGAGAGGTTTGTCAAGCCCTGGCACAGCTGCCCAGAGCAGTGGTGAAGTCCCCATCCCTAGAGAGATCTGAAAGCCGTGTACATGTGGTACTTGGGGACACAGTTTAGTGGTGACCTTGGCAGTGCTGGGTTAATGGTTGGAACCAACAATCTTAAAGGATTCTCATGTTCTCAAATTCCCTGCAGTGGCTCTGTGAAGATGCAGAACAGTCACGAGCTTAGACATTGCCTACAAGAATATACCTGCTCAATCAGAAGTGCTGTTCTAAGAATGCCAACTACATTACAGGAATGTTCTTATCCTTCAATGGCCTACTGCAAAAGGAGACGTGGTTAACTCTGAACAAGTCCAGGACACTTTAAAAACACTTCAGATGTTTCAGGAGGGACAGGTGTGTGTTGGCAATGGCTCAGATCTATCAGGGATATCTCCAGCACTACGACCTGTAATCACATAATCCTGATGGAAATATTGTGACATTTTATGAACATCACAATTCAGGCCCTCGGGCAGGCTTGGGGAAAGCTGTAGAATTGTACTCTGTATGTGTCAAGCTCCCTTCCATTTGTACTACAGAGTGTTTGTTCTTCCAAGCGATGGCTTTAGTGGATGTTTTCCTTTCAAAAAACATTGCCTTGACGTTGCTTGCTGTGATTGAAACTCCCTTGTTGTTTCCCATGATGGACTTGTGACACAGAATGTGCCACCACAAGTCACCCACGCCTTCAAAAGGTGACAGGATTTTGTAGTTCCTCTACTGAAATACAAATTAACTCTGCATGTCAGAAAAGCTGTTTTGTGCTCCAGGTGTGGCAGGAACTCAGCAATGAGCATGTAGATCTTTCAGAATGTAAAATAAACGTGTTTCCAGGTACAGAAAGTAATGCCAAGGACACAGCCAGGAAGGGGAGAGAATGAGGAGAAATCACTTCTGGCAAAATATCAAAGAACTCAAAACAGACCTACACACCCCAGACCACAATGCAGAGAAATCTGCTTTCTTGGGGGGGGATTTTTAGGGGGTGTGTGGGATGGTTGTGTTCTTCAAACAGTAACTAGTTGGTAATATTTAGAGTAACAACAAAAAATCCACCCAGAGTTTCTTTTTGGAATACTAGAAGAGTATTCTGCAAGTTTTGGGTGTTTTGTTTCAAAGGTAAATTCTTAGAAAGTTGGACGAGTCATTTCCTTTCATGTTTCCCCACTGTAAATTTGTGCTGCTTCCATGGTTCTGGCCCACACATGGATTCTGTTGTTACAGCAGGTTTTCAGGAGCTAGAAGTATTAAAGTCTTAAGGTTTTTCTTATTTGAAATTATGGGACATTCAAGATGGGTGAAAGAAGGTTGAAGACAATCAATGCAGCCAGCATGGAATGAGGGGTAAAACATTTAAGAGCTTTCCAGTAACAAACACACACAAAGTATTTTCTCAGAAGTTTCACAAACTGTTATCACCTTTGCACACACACTGTGCTTACCTAAAAAGAAAACCAACAAGAAACCCCCCATAAACAACAAAAAACCACCACCAAAAAAAAAAAAAAGATTACAAAGGAACATTGTTCCAAGAACCATCTGGATTGAATAAATTATTATCAGAGCAGACACAAGGCAACAAGAATTAGAAAGAAGATAAAACCAAAGATGATTTTTATCATTTCACAAGAATACACAATTCTTCGTAAGCCAAAAAGACACAGAGCCCACTTCAGGCTGTGAACAGGAGTTCAGGGGCAACAGAAATTAAGACAATAAATCAGGAAAGGGCAAAAGTTGTTGTAGAGCAACATATTATGTATTCATCCAAGCCCACTCTTATTTTTTCCTGCTGTGTTGTATGCCAGCTGTAACTCTGCTTAGTCCCCTGCTCTCCCCACAGGCAGATGCACCAGCAGAAACAGAGAACAAACTTTTCCTGAGCTTCTCTGCTTTCTCTGTCCCCTTTTTATACAGTTATACAGATGGAAGACAGACCGGGAGCAAATTAAGACAGCAAAAAAGATGACAAGTGAGGTTGGGAGGAACCACAGGCAGGGAAAAAGAAAACAGCAAAATTAAAACACACACATACATCAGGACAAAGAAACCCAAAGAGATGGCTGACAAAACGAGATTCTGAAGGGGGGAAGGGGGTGATGGGGGAACAAGAGTGCAGACAGAAGAACTCAGAAGACAACACAAGACAGGCTTTCTGCTCCTAATTGGTTCTGTCATGTAGCCGTCGGAGAGCGACGCTCCAAAGAGGAGCAAAGGGAAACCCCCCCCTCCCAACACGTCTGTTCTCTGCAACGACGTGATCAAACAAGGGACCCAGTTGGGCTGACAGAACAACACAAGTGTCACTTCCATATTCCACCTGCTGCCACTTCCAAGCTTGGCCACTGGGCAAAGGGAACAGGCGAGGAGTTTGTTTCTGCCACGGCACCATGCGAAGTCGAGCGTGTGTGATTAATGGGTTCTCATATCCACAGACCCTCTGAAAAAATTCAGCTTGGCATCATTAAGATTCTATCAGCCCTGAATTGCAATTTAAGATAGTCTTTTTTGCCTTTAATCTGCTGCTCTATTTAATCAATTTAATGCACAGTAAAAACTTAATTTGACAAAACTGGATGCATTATTTCTCTCTGCCTCTGGCACGGAGCAGATTAAGACCACCAGAAATACTTGCAGCAAGATTTAAGATTCATTACATGTTGGGTGGCAGATAAATATTAGATATGCCATAAACTCTAAGTCTAAAAGCTGTGGGTTTTAGTTAAGGCTGCAATTCCCCCCCAGCAGATAACCTGAGTCACTCTCCCTACATGAGCCATCACTGCAATTTTTGAAGTCAGATCTCCTAAAATAGTATTTCATACAATACTGACAAATTCCACAGACACTTGGAAGGAAAAACAAGGAAAGTAAAGACAATTTTTATACTTAAATACATGTTACAACTCCTGTGTAGGGTGCTGGCCATACCCAGGCTGGATAAAGGCACAGGTCCAAATAGAGCATGTTCTAGGTCCAGCTCCTCGATGTTCTAAATGAGCTCCTTAAGGAGCAGCTTACACTCCTAATTAAGGTTCGGTGTAAACTCATTCGATTATCCATCCCCAGCATATGCACAGACAATGGCAGAAAGCTGCCGTGTGAGGATGCTTGGAGGTGTGAAGGTCCAAGACAACACGTTACAGGAGACACATCCATGTATAGGAGACACAGCCCCGGAGCTGGAGGTTCCCACATGGGCCAGGCTGGAGCTGGTTCTCCAAGGAGCAGCTCCTGTCACCCCGGGGCCAAGGCTATGGCACGACAGCACTGCCTGCACTGTGAAATGAACACTTGTGCCTTCAGGGCTGTCAGACCAATTTTCCTCACAAATAACTAACATGCCAATTGTAAGGGCAGCGGCAGGTAAAGGAATCCCAACATGGTGCTGCTCACAGAGCACACTCATGACTTCCTCAGCTAAAAACCACTAAATCCCTTAGTAACTCTGACTTGCCTTGTAAAGACTTAAGCAGAGCATTACAAGTTCATTTAAAATGGATTTTAAGTCTATCACGGTCTTGTACCTAGACACAACTTCTTAAAGAAACATTTTTCCAGTACCAAATGCATCTACTATTAAAAAGCCTGAAATTTGTAGTTTCTCCTGCTGATGTTAAGCAACAGCCCTGCTCCACTGGGAAAGTACAGACAAGTATTTCAGCAACAGCTTCTTCCATTTGTTCAAAGGGATCACGTTGTGTATACACTTGTACAATTACACCTTACTTCAACTTGCTCTGTTGATATATAAAATGCAATACTAATGGTGACTACATAGCCTGCTCATGTATAACAATTCCTTATCAGCAAAGCCAATTTAGCTGGAGCATAAAGAAAACCATGATGTAGTCCTTTAAGAATAAACACCAAAGAGCCACAAATATCCTAATTATATAAGTGCATTTGGTACAGCCCTGTGTAGGTTGGACTCAGTGAACAAATGTTTTCTGCACAAAGAATTCAAGACCACAAAGAAGTGTACAGAAAAAACGTGGGTTTTGCCTCAGCAGTGAGTGCTGGGAGGCAGCAAAACATAAATCTTTTGCACCACAATACAATCCGTAAGTACAGCAGTAGCAATAAAGTCTAAACCAAGAAACAGATTGTTAAGCTTTTTAAATTCTTCCCTGATACTGCAGTTCATTTGTTGCCACACTGTTTCACAGGACTGAAAAATCACTTCTTTTGTTATTTGAAACAAGGATAAATTATTTGAGGATTATTCCCCAAAGAGCTTTTCCATTTCAGGGAAGACCAGTAAAAAAACCTACCCAGTTTTCTCTGCTCCCGATCCAACTTGGGACAAAGTCAGATGCCACTGAATCCCACAGGAACAAAGAACTGGCTTGGTCTCTCTCAGTGATGATCCAGAGCTGAACTGACAGCTGTTTCACGCACTTCCAACCTCAGTAACGTGAAGAAGGTGAACATTTTTTAATTACTCTGTGATCTAGTTTTCAATTTATCATGTATGAAGTGTCAGGTACCCTGGGCACGTTACATTATTTAGCATACATTGTAACTCTATCTTCTGTCTCCCATAATGTGTAGAATACATATGCAATGCTTATAAAACTTTTTAAATTAAACATTGACTTCATCAAGGTCCCTTTTCCCCAGTCTTTCCTCTCTAAATTGCTGATGAAGGTATCCTAAAACCCTGAAAAAAACAATAATTTGAGTTCAAACTTGAGCCATAAATGAGAAAGAAAATGGTTTAAGGTCCAAATTAAAAACCTTATTCAAATTTCCAATAATTATTAAAGAGACTCATTTTCAAGATCTAATCAGGCTCAGAGTGGACGTGAACTTAAATCTGCCTGAATACATTAAAGTACTTCTGGCACAAAATCAAGCAGCTACTGCACAAGGATGCTGGTATTTCAGGAACTTGGGAACACACCTCTTTTTGCTGGTATGCAAAAGGAGATCAAATCAGAGAACTGCAGTGTGTACTTACTCCAGTGGCAGCTCTGGTACAGTTAATATTTATTTCGTCATCCTGCACACTAAGCATTTGTGACAGTACAAAGGAATTCCAGGCAGCATATGCAAACAACATGTCACAGAACTGGAGTTGGAATAACTTCTAATTGAGTTTGTCTGCTGCAGCCCCACAGAAGGAGAAATGCTCATGTTCTTAATAACAGGACGCTGAAAGCTCAGAGCAAACCAGAGGAAGCTCAAAGGACCAAAGGATTATTTTCAGCCTAAATGACAGGGGTGTTAACTCTGCTGCCACATGAATGCAGTTTAACTAAGTCCATTTATCTCCTTTTTCCCAGTTCCTGAAACACAGAGCGGTAACAAAGTCACGAGGCCAGAAGGAAACCAATGGAATGTGTCTGTTTACAGCCAAGAGAAAAACTGTGGAAACCCTTTAGAAGAATTTGGGATAAACCAGGCAGCTCTGACCTATGAACTCCTCATGTCACCAGAGCAGATCTGATCAGATCTGTCAGGTGCCTAAAGCATTCCCCAACCACCCAGCAAGGCTGGAGTCACAGAATGGTCTAGGTTAGAAGGGACCTTTAAAAGACCATCTCGTTCCACCCCTCCTGCTGTGGGGGCAGGGACACTTTCCACTAGACCAAGTTGCTCCAAGCCCCATCCAACCTGGCCTTGGACACTCCCAGGGATGGGGCAGCCACAGCTCCTCTGGGCATCCTGTGCCAGGGCCTCCCCAACAAAGGAAAGAAATGTTAACAAATTTCTTCCTTACCCTCTCTGAGTTTAAAGGCATTGCCCCTTGTCTTGTCACTACAGATCCTGATAAAAAGTCTCTCCCTGCCTTTCTCATAAGCCCCTTTCTATACTGAAAGGCCACACCAAGGTCTCCCCAGAGCCTTCTCTTCTCCAGGTTGAACACCTCCAGCTCTCCCAGCCTGTCTCCAAAGCAGATGAGCTCCAGCCCTCTGAGCATTTTTGTGGCCTTCTCTGGACCTGCTCTAACAGGTCCACATCCTGCCTTGTGCTGGGGCCCCCACAGCTGGATGCACCACTCCAGCCGAGCAGATGTGATGGGTTGTTTTTTGAAGGCCTTCCTTGGTAACCAGGGTCAAGATCTAGGAAGTATTCCATCCCATCACTTTACGTAATCAGGTGTATATAAACAATGTCTATTTTATTAATTCTTTTCTCAATTTTAACCATTTTTGTCCCTGTGCATGATCCTCTGGAAGTGGGAGTCCAGGCTGGCCCCCGAGGAGCACTTGGCCAGCGCGGCCGCGTGCGACTCCTCACGCTGCCGGACGATGGCCTCGCTGAACACAGATAAGCTGGGCCCAAACACCGGGAGCTCGTCAGCGTGCGAGCCCGAGGAGGAAAAGAAAGCAAAAGAGAGAAAGAACATCTCCTCCTTCGGTTTATATACACCTGATTACGTAAAGAGATGGGATGGAATACTTCCTAGATCTTGACCCTGGTTACCAAGGAAGGCCTACAAGAAACAACCCATCACAGCAGAGAAGACAGAGAGAATTGCCCTCCTCACCTGCTGCCCACCCTGCTTCAGATGCAGCCTGGTTGGGTCTCTGGGCTGAACCCACACATCGTGTAAATAACATCATCTTTTAGAGCAGGTTGACATTTCCTTTTCCGTAGTGCAATGACATGTCTCCCTGATCAACCTAGAACTAAAAGAAAAACAAACCAAAACACAACAAACAACAGCAAAAGCTCAAACCAAACAAGAAATCTCGCAACAAGTTTTCTATAGCTGGACAATTAGCTGGAACTCTATCTGCTACAACTTCTCATGTCCATAGTCCTGAAGGTTTTCCCTCCCTGAAAGTTTTTCTAAAACTGGAACTCTAGAAAAAGGTTAATTCCTCCTGCTAGTCCATTTAGCCATATGAATCCCATCCCCTTACTGGATGTTTTTATAAGCTTTCAGACTTTTCAACTGTAAAGATCACTTTACACAGTGCAAATGACAACTTAAAGCAATGCCAGAAAGCTTCCTAATTCAAAAAGCAGGATTAAGATGCAAATGAATGGCACAGCAATGTGTTAAATAAATAGAATACCCAAGACCAAAAAGCTGCCTTTACAGACTTCCAACACAATTTTACCTCTTAAAATATTAAAGCATCTAAACACTTTGTTCTGAAACACCAAACAAATTTAAAATTGAGCAGCTTTCTGAACAGCTTAATAAAGCATTGTTTACAACAAACCTGTATGTTCAACACCATCACAGTGTTCAGAACACCTCTGAGCAAGGAGAAGGCACCAACACCATCCCTGTGGCCCCTCTATCCCAATGCACTGGTACAGCAGCACATCTCGTGACACTCACCTGAGCCCCTGAGCCCCAAGCCCATCTCCTTCACAGTGCTCTGGATGGCTGAAAGTTCCAAAGGTACTGGGTTTGGGGGACATCACAAGGGGAAACCACAGAATCATCTAGGTTGGAGAAGACCTCTGCAACTGATGACCTCAGAGGTCTTTTCCAACCTAAATGATTCCATGATCCTACGTGTGCACGCTGCTGTCGACAGCCTGAAAGCAGCAGCTCCGTTCAGCTCTGGTTTGAAGCTCCTGCCTCTGAGCAGCATTGGCAGGAACCAGCCCGTGGTCAAAAAGTGGGGGGCAGAGGATAACAGATGTCAAGCAGCACAAGTCTAATTAGTTGGGAAACCAAGGTAACAACAGACAACATTGTCACAAATAACACTACCACAGAAAGGGGGGAAGGGGTGACTTGTAAGGGCTTCATCCTGTCTAAGAGAGGTTCTGTGCAGGGAAGGGGAACATTACCTGGTCCAAACTCTCTCTTACAGAGACCATACCCAAACAGGCTTATCCCAGGAATGTGCAACTACAACATAACAGACAAAACTCACTCAGTTCACCTCAGAAAAAGCAACACCAAAAAAGATTTCAGACTTTTCCCACGTAGGCTTTTCTAATGAAGACATTTTCACATCTGTCTGCAGACATTAGACAATGTCAACAGGTTTGGCAATTACATAAAACCCTAAAATTTAAAGCCTGCAAATTAACTAGACACTACTCCGAAAGCAGTTTTGAGGCTGGGCACGTGGCAGTGATTTTGACATGACTTAACCCAAGGTCTCTTTCCAAAGCACTCAAAAGCAAGAACTGCTAAGTTTAAGTTTTACCTTTCTGAAGGGTCCTACAATCAGAATATCCACTTCTGAAAAGTTGGGCCTTTGAAGAAGTTAATACAAAGAGATTACAAAGTTCCACCTCCTCCGTATCTTCCTCAAAGTACAAAAACACCAAGCCAGACTGAGAAATTAAGGACATTATTTATTCTTCCAGACCTGAAAGCTCCACAGGATTTGACTCCCCGTTGCCTCCTCAGCCTCCATCCCAAACCCTGAAACTCAGGCTCTTTCCATCTGTTGAGCTCCACAGCTGCCCCCTACAAAAGAGAGTTCCTGGTGGGCTTTGAAATTTAACATTACAGCCATGACTAGAGAGCTGGTGAACCTCCACTAACACCCTTTCAAGGCAGGTACTTCATTCCAATGGAAGGCCATCAACTGTAACATTTATTAAGACCCAAATGAGCATGCATCCAAGTACTTTTAAGTAGCATAAAATACTAAAAACCATTCAGATGGCCTCATACAGCAGCCCTGAAAACTTATTTTTAGGGACTAAATCCTCTCATTCAAGAGAAACATGACAGATGATGAAATTTATTTAATTCCCATGTATTAAGTTGTGAGAATAAGCTACCAGAAACCTAAATTGGGAACATTCATGGACTGGATTTACAGCCCTGATTACTGGCTAAATACTGACATTTGTCACTGAAAGCTCTGGAAAAATCAAGGTCTTTCAAGGTTTTTGGGAAACGGAATGACATGAGATGGACCCTGTCAACAGTAAGAGTGGAATTTCCAAATATTTCACATGCAAATAACATTGCGTTCACATTAGAAAACTTGCCAGCAGTAGCTTTGTTCTTATTTTGTTCTATCTTCAGTTTCCCATCGTATTTACGAGCATTTCAAAGAGCAAATTGCACAACAAAACTAGTCAATCTTAAGTGTGTGAAACTGGTTGAATATGTGTAAGACACAGTAATTTGTAATTCAGACGCCTTGGTCTCAGACCCTCCGTGTGTTAAGTTTGGAGTTGGAGATCAATTAACCACAACTCTGAAGTGCCTTGAGGCTTAAAAACCAGCAATGCACAAATCAATATTTAATTTGCAGTCAGTGTAGGAGCTAAAAATGTATCAGAAGCAACGTACAAGTTATGTATTATAAACCACAAAAGGAAATAAATACCGACATGCGCTACCAACAGGCTCAGCCATTATATCCTATGAATATTTCAATGTCATTTCTTTTAATACCTCCCAATTTTAACAAAAGTTTGGGAACAACCACCCCATTTAAGCTACAAATAGTTCATGTGTATCATTATTTGATAATCCAAAAATCCAAAGCCACATATTTCCCATGTATTTCTGTATCACAGGGAGTAAAGTAGGCTTGGAGATGTTTCCTTGTCCTTGGGCTGCTCACATCCCTCACAGCTTCCCTCCCTCCAGTTTCTGCGTTCTTGAGAAATTTGAGATCCTGGGGGCAAATCGAGACACGTCCTTGCTTCAAAACACATTTTAGGCAATTTTAATGATACGAAAGAACAGTAAAAATAAGGAAACGCAAAGTCATCAGAACTTCCTGAACAGACTGTGTGTGACCCCCAGATAGTCATCAGCCCAGCTACACAGAAAACGTGGATGCTGCACACAAGAAAACCAGGATTAAATTAATTGGGCGCGTTTGCAGAAATTCTGCATTGCTGCCACTTAAGGTGACTGAGAAAAATAATCATCGTGCCACAGGAAAAGCAACCAGCCTTTTGCTCAGTTTCCATAATTTCTAGAATTAGCTCCTATTTTTGGGAGCAAAAGTTCTAAACTTGAGCCCAAGCTTTGGGTTCTTCCTACAAACTTCTTTTCAAATGTCTCATTTCTCTTGAAAAATTATTTTGAAAAAAACAGGGAAAAAGAGGTACATACTGAAGCAACAAATTTAAACTCCATCTAGCTCACCACAATAACACAGAAATTAGTTTTCCCTGACAAAAGGACTTCACCATTCAGATGCTAATTTAGGGATTAAATGCTTTCTTTAAAAACATAAACCAGATGAGAAATTTAAATGAAGTGACTATGTAGAGCTGTCCAGTTGTATCAAACTCTGCTTCCCACCTCAGGACTTCCAGACTTTCCCCACTAAGAATTAGGGGCTGCAGAACTTCCACCAGAAAAGCATTGGACACCAAAAAAATAATTAACTCCCTATTTGTGCATTTCAGCTGCTTTCTAAATGTGTGATGCTCCCCTGATTAGGGCCATCACAAATTTTCCTTGTAGGAGGATGTCTTTAAAGTGGGAGTTTCATCTGGAAAAGCTAAAACAGCATCTTCTGACTCGTTTCTCACACTGCCTGTGCAGTGACTGCAGCAATGGTGGCAGCACCCTGTGCAGGTTTCTCTGGATGTATGGATATATGAACACAGAGACCACCAGGATATTAAGCAGTATAACTCACTGTTTTCCTTATGTCCTTCCTTCTCCTTTAACGGGGGGGCAGAGCTGCATTTAGCTTCAGTTTATTAACAAAAGCAACACCAGAAACATTCATTCCTTGTACTAGTATTAAGATTCAGTGATTTTTATGGCACTCAGACTCTGGGTTTAATATAGAGCTCTTAACCTTTCCCTTCAAAAAGCAGAAGAGTGACTGGTGAAAGTTTCACACCACATATGTTTATACAGACACCACCACCCCCCCAAAGCAAATTTTCCAGGTAGCTTTGGCTTGGCTTCTCTTCAGACCTTATCAACAGGAAAACCCTGAGCTGAAGCCCAGATTTCACCACCATCAGATGTTCTTCACTGACTATTTGCACCCACACGAGATCTCCTGGAGAAGGAGGGCCTCAAAATAAAAAACAAAAGCCACCCCACCCAAAGAAAGATGCAGAAGTTGCTGTTTAACAACCACCTTCATTCAGGGTCCCACCTGTTTAGGATTTAGCACTGAGCAGAAGCACAAGGCTCAGGCTGGATGCAAATACATCCTGTGCTACCGAATGTTTAAGGTATCAAAGAAGGATTAATACACAGCAGCCCCCATCACCACACAAAAGGGAGGGGCAAGTTAACATCCTCTTTGCTTGGGGTTTTTTCAAAACCAAAAATTATTATGTAGAGGTTTCTAAGGTAAATTATTGGCCATGTTAAGAATCCAACTCAAATTTCTATGTTAAGTGGCTTGCAAGACTCAGCATACATTAAAGGCACAGGAATGGAACCTGAATTGTTCTGTTTAAAATAACAAGGATACAATACAGTTCAGACTCACAGGAATACTACAACTAGCAATGACTACAATATAAAAAGACTTCCAAAACCAAGAGAAAGTTAAAATACCTAAGTATTATACTATTAGAAAAATCATATAATAACCATTCCTTTTGATATTGCTTTTGCACAGATCATTCAGACTGAAGGAATAACTGAAGGAAGAACTCCATGATTACAGCTGCTCCAATCCCTTTGGACCTTAACACGCCCTCCAGTTCTGCCAGGCTTTTGCCATCCTCTCCCAAAAGTTCAGCTGAGCAGACTGATCCTGAAAGAGGGCAATGACAACACGACCACCTGCTTACAATACACACAAAAATAACCTGGAATGGCAAACCTGGAGTCCTGTTGACAACCATGACTTTTTAAGTGCCCTTTTGTTCTGCACAATCTAAATACTATTTTACTAAAATAAGAAATGACCTTTTTTCTGACGGGAATCCCAGTTAGCAATTTAAAGGCTTCACCTTCCACAGCACAGCTGGAAGTGGACTTAAAACAGCCCTTCCCTGTGTTGTTAAAGGGCAGCATTTCAGTGGTACCTGGAACAAATATTAACTTCTGCCAGGTGATCAAGGCTCCCTCTTGCTACAGAGCATTTTATCTCATTTAATGCGTTAATTTTTGGGTGCAGTTACAGACTCTTACTGCCTTCTCGTGCCCAGGCTGCATTTGTCTGGACTCCTGACAAGCAATTCAAGTTGCCTGCTTTACTTCTTGCCATGCCAAAGAGTACTGATTCACAGGTCAGAAACAAAAGACATCATATCTCTTCTGACAGTCACCTACTCTGTAGCCAAGACAGCAGTATGTGTGGGCTGTACACAAGAAATAATAAACCACTATTTTTGCTAATTCTGGCGACTGTAAATAGATTTAATGAAATTCAAGCACAGGAAAACAGACCATTATTTCAAAAACTCAGTAGTTTCAAAAGAAATTGGCATCTACAGAATTAGGATGCATTAAGAAGATTTATGCAACTCGAGGAATACAGGATAACCAAATTATCTCCAAGCATCTAGGCATAAAAGGGAGTCAGGCTAACTTGAAGGGTTTTATACTCTGTGTTCACACATCACTGATGTGTCCTATAAACACAGGAGAAGGAAATACGTCAAACTGGAGGCTCCCAGCACTACCCCATCATTTTCCACCAGCTTTACAACTAGGTAAAAAAACCAACCTTGCATAAACAAAATGAGATTTACTAGCAAGATAGTAATACCACAGAAAGCTTGGAGGGTTTAGTGAATCAGAAGTGAACACGACCTACTGAGACTCCTGAGAGAAGGGGCAAAACAAATAAAAAGTAATGTTATACTGGGACTTGTGAACAAGGTGTGCCAAACTTAGGGAGACAAGGAATGGTTTCACTTTACACAGTGCTAAGCTGAAATACCAGGTTCCATCTTGAGCACAGCACAGTTTTATGAGCCCTCAATTTCCCAAGGAGTGGAATTCCCTGCCTCCCAGGCACTGCTAATTAAAACACATTTCAGGAAGTGAACTCCAGCCCGCTTCCCTTCAGAGGAAGTTCACCATGAACGTCTGCCAGGAAATAACCCAGATCCTTCCCTTGCCACAGCCCTGGCAGCCCCTGGCTTGTCACTTGCTGCTCCTGCTGCCTATCAAGCTGCACAGCACTTTTTTTCCCCCACGTGTTTTATGACTTGCCCGTATGTTTGTATCCACTAACGTTCCTTTCCTTGTGAGGATACTCATTACACGCTGCCCCAGAACTACAACTCGAGATGCCACACCAGGAACAAACACTGTCACAGAGGATTAGCAGGAAGCCTGGAAAGCCTAACTCAGTTTTAAAGGTAAAAATGGAAAATTTTGAGCCTTGGTGTGAATTAAATAACAGCCAGTACAGATCTCAACCCATTCACCAAAATACAGGATCAAAGGACAATTACACCTGACCAGTGAGCAAGAGAAGTGTTCTGAAAGACACAGAGCTACAAAATTTACTGCAAGTAATAAATAAAATGTTATTTAAATAGTCATTTAAACAGCCTGGAAGGGAGCAGCAGCAGCACTGCATGGCCACCCCTGGCATCATCAAAGTGTGCTACTACAGGTCCATCCAAGTCACCCCACAAAGCAGTACTATTTACAGAATCAGACTGTTTTGTGTTTTATGTTTGCCTATTCACATACACTAGAAGGATTAGCAGCCAAAACAAATAACTTCGTTGGTATACAGAAGATCTTTGGCACCTCCAGAGGGAAAACTAAAGCTCTACTTCATTCTATCTCGGTAACATATTCCAAGATAATCCAGACAGGCTGAGGTTTTATTGAACTTCACTGAGGGATGGGACACAAATTAAAGAGAATATCACAGGCCCTGAAATGTATTTCCCCCAGCCCACTTACTTCTCTGTAGGAGACAAGAGTTGCTCTGGGGACAGGCTGAGGAGCATCAACTATGCCAAGCAAAGGCTGGGACAGAGCTCAGCAAGGCATCAGGCACCACACGGAGTGGTTTGTGTTGATCACATCCAAGTTTATTGCTTTTAAAACCCTGGTGGTGCCTGTCAGCCCAGACAGAGCACAGAGCCCAGACAGAGAGAAGAGCATGTTCTGTACCCAACTCACTCACGTGTAAGCCCAGCCTGCCTGGAAGAGCTGAAGTTTACCATAACTTGGGTGGCACAGTAAATCTTTCTCCAATGACCCAGAAATCCAGAATAATAAACCAGCCAGCAATTCCAGCAAAATCCCACTTCCAGAAGCCAGGAGGAGCTATAAGCATGTAGGTGTTGCTGGCAAGGAGCAATACCCATTAATTAGCTTTACACTTGGTAACAGTGGCTGTTCTTTACAGTTTTAAGTGCCAACTGAAATCTTTTTAAATAAATTTTGTAACAAGAAGGGAAAAGTCCCGAATGTATTAAAATGAGATTAGATGTGTGACATCCAAAATACACAAAACCCCATAGGGATGCGTTTCCAGCCATAAGAGATAAAAAGGAACATTAATTTCTCCATTTGTTATACTGTATTTAAGCGAGTATTATGCTGGATGGAACAAGGTTTCTCATCAAATACGAGTTTGGTTCCAACTGAAGTAGAACCGTAACTTGGAAAGCAGTAGAGATACAACCCAGAGAACATCTTTTGGAAGCTGCATCCTAGGTGGAAGTGCTGGCACCATCTACTGTCAGTGGCTGACCAGCACCTTTGAAGTCACAGGGTAAGTACACGTACAATTATGCATACTTTTATCCACAGAATGCCTGCACCAATTCCATGCACGAACACTGGCCTGAGGAGCAAGTCAGAATTACAAAGCTAATCAGAACTGCTGCTCATAATCCCTTCCTATTGATAGGTGTATTCTGCATGCACTAATTAACAAAAATGGCATTATTATGGTGGGAAAAGACCTCTAAGACCACTGAGTTCAACCATTAACCCAGTACTGCCAAGGCCACAGCTAAACCATGGCCCCAAGTGCCACATATGCATGTCTTTTAAATACTTCCAGAGACAGGGACTCCCCCACTGACCTGGGCAGCCTGTTCCAATCCTTAACTCTTTTGGTGAAGAAATTGTTCCTAATATCCAACCTAAACCTCCTCTGGTGCAACTTGAGGCCATTTCCTCCTTTCCTATTGCATTTTACCTGGGAGACTGACCCCTGCCTCTCTACACCCTCCTTTCACAGGGAATTGTAGAGAGTGAGGTGTCCTTTCAGCATCCTTTTCTCCAGGCTGAGCCCCCCACAGCTCCCTCAGCTGCTCCTCCAGACCCTTCCCCAGCCCCACTGCCCTTCTCTGGACACAGCCCAGCCCCTCAATGTCTGTCTTGTTGTGAGGGCCCCAAAACTGAACCCAAGATTCGAGGTGTGGCCTCACCAGCACAGAGGGACACACTATCACTGATGTCATCTACGCTGTCAGGCTTTCTGGATGATGCTGGCAAGAGTTAGTTGAGTTCCCTGCAATCACCAAGCTTTTCTTTCATGGACACGTGCCTTGATAGCTGGGGGGGTTAAACACAACTGCCAAGTAATTTCAGGTGCTGTTCAGAGCAGTGAGAGCTCTGCTTTGAGTGCGAATTTGAAGTGTTATGACAAAAAAAAGACATGTCTGAGCAGGGACTTAATACTGAAGCCCTTCATTCTGAGTTCTGTGACTCCATCCAATACAAACAGTAATACCAGAAGATGAATGGGTGAAGCCAGCACTACCACAGCAAAAAATCCATCCTGTACAGGGAGGGCTTGAACACTGCCATGGATAGACAAGGATATTTTGGGATCAAACAGGTAGGGGTTCTGTGGAACAAAGTACGTGATCACATAGTGGAAAGACTATCATGACACAGCCAAGAGCTTGAATTTTTACAGTATGAATACAAGGCTTAAAATAACAGTTTATAAAGCAGCTGGATAAGCAAGAGCTTCAGTACGTTTTTTCTGCCATTTCCACTGGAACTGTCATTCCAGTATTTGCATATACAACCCCACAGTCAGAGTAAGTAGCACTAATCTCTTGCTCCTACCAAATCCCCAGCCAGAAAAAAAATTCAGACAAGCTGGAAAAAAAAAACCTGACAAGCTGGAAGAACTTGCAATTTACATTTAAGATTTTTCACTGTTTCCTCTTACTCTACAGTGCATTTCACAGCCTTGTTATTCCCTGGGCTGGTTTTCCATAAAGTCTTATCTAGGCAGGTACTGGGAGGTATTTACCTAGTAAACTAATAAAGACTTGGTTGTCATGGTTTGACCAGGATATGACTCACTTGGAAGCACGTATTCCAGAGAGCAAATGGCTTCAGTTCACAACACACACAAGTGTGCCTTTTTGCTTCTGACATCACAACAGCCAGGGCTGTTCCTTTTAAAAGGTCAAAGAAAATTAAAGGAAGCACCAAAACACCCCTGAAATCACAGGTCTGATTGGGAGGCCTTTATAAATGATAAATTGAAGAGGGGGCTGTCTCATTCCCACTCTGCCCCTCCCTTGTATTCTGGATTTCCCACACTATTCATTCTACTTGTTCAGAAAACATTCTTTAAATGCCTGGGTTTCCATCTGAATCGTAAGTCAGAATTAATGAGAGACATAAGGCAACAAATTTTAGTCTTAATTGATGAAAATATCAATCCTGGTGTTTTTTGTTCCAACTGAAATACTTTGGGTTTTGTCCAATTTAAGCGACAAAATGGAAGATTGTTTTTTAAACCATTCAATTTGTTCTTTGGAGTGGGGAGAATAGATGGAATGTCTTGGAAAAACTAATCGCACAATATAAATTAACATCATCCCATACCAGAAAAGGGAAGGGAGAAATTGGAAAGGAGAAACAATTAGTCACCATAAACTTGAAAACTGAATTTTAAAAGACTGACTACATCCATAGCACTCCTGAAATGAACTACTGAAGAACAAAGGTATCTACACTCCTTTAAATTTAGGTAGTCAGGAGACACCAAGTGACCCTCTGCTGATTCCTGAAGATGCAATTATGGAGGCAGGATCACAGTTTGAAGTCCCATTAGGAGTCCAGTCCATGTTAAATGCAAGCAGCCCATGTCCTTTGTTCTCAAGTGCATTATAGCCAAGGCAAGGGCATGAATGAATCTAGAACAGGTGGTATCAAAGTTTTAAATAAGGGTAGCCACATCCACAAGTGAGATTCCAAAGTGCTCTTGAAGTAGCAGATTAATTTTGTTACCTGCCACAGCCTGAGCAATAGTTAAAAAAATAATGTAATACAGGCTCCCAGACCACCAATCACAGGGAAAGTTGGAGAAAAGGGGGGGAACCAAACCACAAACAAAACAAAAATAATCCAAACAAGTTATTCTAGCCACACTCAAAGAATATCTCAAACATCCACATATATCAGCAGCAATAAAAGCAGAAGTCAGAAATACCAACTATACTGAGGAATAAAACTGAAGTTTGCAAATATAACCACTCACCCAGGGAGAAGAGGGACAAAAGGAATCAATAAAATAGGGAGACCAAAAGTAAATTCCTGTAATACAGAAAATACTGTGGCTGTAACTTGACTCCTGCTTACAGCTAATTACTTCAGATTAGGCCAAGAGTCCCTACAGTGAAGATTTTAAGACAATTTTTTTTATGTACCACAGAAAAGCAGAACATGGGAGTAGAGAATTAACATTCCGCTTCAAAGCAGCAGGTAGGACTGGTCAGACAATTTCCAGCTGAGTGGTTTGGGGAGGGGAGAAAACACCT
This sequence comes from Scytalopus superciliaris, assembly GCA_013400415.1. Lineage (NCBI taxonomy): Eukaryota > Metazoa > Chordata > Aves > Passeriformes > Rhinocryptidae > Scytalopus > Scytalopus superciliaris. Next base: position 560,435 of record VXBX01006278.1, on the reverse strand, counting down.
CCCTGATTCCTCCCCTGCACCATCAATTATTTGCTGCACAGGTCTGGCCACCTCTGCTCTGTGGGGCTCAGTGCAAGGACCACGGACAGCCTGCCAGGAAAAGGCCAGTTCCAGGAGGCTCAGGGAACAAGACAACCCAAGAAATTGTTTTAACACCCACTGTTTAACCATCAGGATCTCAAAAAACAGTTACAAGGAAACGACAACAACAAATCTCAGCTTGACCTGCTTTACCCAGAATCAAACTCTGTGTGACAGTGAAACCACAAGCTGTTGTACATACCCTAAATAGACTTTCCAGCTCTCAGCAGCAGGTGCTCAGTACAGGATGAAACATGAAATCTGAAATAAACATTTAGAATGCATTAGGGTATTTTCTTAAATAATGTCAGAGTAGTCAAATATCCAAGAAACTAATATCCAAATGGCTGATATTTTTGTTATGGAGCCAAGATAACCTTCCTAAGGAACAAGATGCATTACAACCCTACAGATTACTTAGGTGGAAGTGCTTAGGTAAAAACAGACAAAAAAAATCCCTAACACAAAACACAAAAGAAGTTTGTAGAAGCCAAGGATTAACACTTGAACTCAAAACAGACACCTTAAAAAGCAAGTTGCCTGAAATCCCATGAAAGCAAACTACGAATTTCACAAGATATACACATTAGCTGTTTTGAAGGAGGAGGAGGGTCAAAGAGGGATTCTGAAGTGAACCTTTAATATTGTTAGCATACACGTAATGGCAGCAACAACAATTGAGTGAGTACTGAAAACCCTGGTGAGTGATTCAGAACATTAGCTGCATCCAGATCCAGAATTAGAAAGTGCTTCCCTGGAAAATAAAAAAATGTGTGGGAGGAACTAGTGAAAAGCACTTATTTCCTCGGGGCATGTGCATCACAGGGCAGCCCAGCCAGCTTTCAGATGAAGTAACAAATACATACAGATATTGCTCAACACACACACAGCACACTGTCCAGAAGGTTGTGGGTTTGTTCCTTAAAGGAAACAACTCCAGAAAGAATTCCAAAGTCAGGTAACTTAGAGCTGGGTTTGCTACCTTGCTAGTTGTCCCTGTTCTTTTGCCTTTCAAACAAAAATATACTAAAGGGACAAAGGCAGCACCAGCACAAAGCCCAAGCTTACATACTGTACACCTAAAACTGCATTTCTAAGCACTGTTTCTGAACCTTTACTCACTTTGGCTACCTAATCTTCCCCACACACAAAGGCCACCAAAAGATTTCCACAAGACAATCTGATGAGAAAGTAAAACAAAAAGTTAAAATAATCTCTGCAGGGTTTAAGTGTTCATCTAAGCTATAATAAAAAACAACCAGAAAACCAAAAAACTTGAATTTCTAGATGAAAGCCAAAGAAATGAGTCCACCTGAAACACAAGTCCGTACCAGGGGGAAAACATCCCCCAAAACCTGAAGTGCTTTTATGGTGGGGTGTAAGAGGAAAGGCACTGCCCCAAAATGCTGATTTTACAGAACCTGCCAAGTCCCACTGCTGTCCCAGCAGCTCTGCACACAGAGGGGAAAGACACAGCTCTCCCCAGAATCACGTCTGCTTGGAATGTTTTTATGGAATTAGTCATGATTTGGGACAATTTGTGAGAACGCCACCAATTAACACAATAGGAATGATATCATGACAAGTCCTTTATGAAAAGGGAGATTACTCACGAGGCTGTTTCTCGGACTGAGAAACCCATGCAGTTACTGATTTAACTAAAGATGTTTTCTTTAGTTAGGCAAAAGCTACTTTTAATTTCCAAGGCCAATAGTAATGATCTTTCCCTGCTCTGGGAAGTGACATCATTAGCACCCTTAGAGTATTTTTTAGAATAATTGTGTGTGTGAAACCATGGGACTCGCAGGCAACATCCAAAATGTACCAAGCACAAATAACAGAAAAATATTATTTTAATTGCTGAGGCATCAATAATGCCAACACTTACAGGCATGTTAAATTTTCCACACAAGTTGTCCCACTGATTTTCAATAGACTCGCCCATGTGTGTAAAATTCAGTGTACAAATGCACGGCACTGTGATTTGATTTGACGTTGGACGGCAACCCCAGAGGACAGATAAAGGGCCCCTCGTTTGCTCATTAGAGAGGAACAGAGTCAGAGAAGATCCACACACAGGATCATTTCATCTCCCTTACCCCTACAGCCATTTCCAGGCACACCTTCTCAATGTTGGTTTTCACAGGTTATTTACTGATTTACTTCATTTATCAGTTAGGAAGCAAGTGGCGACAAGAACTCTCCCATGCTCAAGTTACACCGGTTGCAACACTTCTTAAAAAAACAATTAGTCTCATTCTATCAGGGATAAATGCTAAAGGCCTCTACAGTGATCAAAAGGAGATTATATAAAAAAAAACAGTTTGGGTTAAACTATTGTGCTTTTATTTCAACTTTTCGTAAAAAAACCCTCAAAAATCTATATATCTCACAAAATGGTTTATTTATAGTAAGAAAAAAACCCCACAAATACCTCTGCTCAGGAAAAGAAATAAAAGAGGAGAGGGGGATGTTTCCCAGCTTTTGTAATTTCTCTACCTTTCTCTACATGGGAAAGGTTTCAGTAAGGTGACAACATTTAAATGTTATTTTTGGTAAAGACTGCTCCTTTTTAGACTTTCTCCAGCTGGTTCTAAGTACCTGTTTGATGCAGCTTCACTTGTTTCCTTATCTTGTCCTACCTTTCAATTAAAAGATAAAGGATCTTATTTGTAGAGCTAAATGTCCACGTACACAGCCTGAAATGTTACATTTCGTCCTCCAGTATCATTCTATTCCCTCTCCAGTCTGTCTTCTTCACCAAGCACAGCACTGAGCCATAGGCCAATCACCACTATCCAAGAGGAAAAATCTTCAGTATCTTGTAGGCATGGAGCTCGTTGCTCAGCTTCCTTATGTTTTCAGCTACCTCCAAAGTTCCTTGATTGTTCCTTTTCTAGGAAATTTGTCCTCTTCACTCTTTCTTCATCATTTCATTAATTTAGTCTTGACAAATTCCTCTCCTCCCATAACCTACTCTCCATTTCAACACAGGAATTCTTCCAAAGAATTCGATGTAAATTCTTACATCTCAATCCTTACAAAGCTAAAGATGGACCACTAAAGACCAGTGTTATTTGTTTCACTTCCCCCTCCTAGTTCTGATTTGCAGCAGCAACGCAAATAAAGAATTTTACACGACACAACATTTTTATCCTTATTTTATCCTGGTCTCTAATGATGCCCCTTTGGCACTGCAGTAAGTCACAGAAAAATTTCACAAAGATCACAGCAGACAGGAAATACTTCAAGAGTGAAGGGAAAGGACAGGAACAGCAACTGCTGGACACCAGTAATACATTCTTTAGCAAAGCTTAGATATAATTATAACTAAGTTATCTGCAACCTTATTATTCCTGTTAGTTGTGCTCTCCTGTACAAACAACAGAATCGAGTGAACTTTGGCAGTCACTGAGCAACCACAAACCTGAATTTGTGTATTAGTGAACTGCACACTGGTCACAGGGAATCAACTCTCCAGCTCCTTGTTTTAAGGGGGCAGAAAAGATCTAAACTTCCATTTTTCACAAAGATAGTAAGTGAAGTGCCCTATAGTCTTTTGAAAAAAGCTAGTCTGGATGAACATATATATTGAGGACACAAGGAAACGGGATGAAACTGCACTGGAGGGAGTTCAGGCTAGACATTAGGAAAAGGTTCTTCAGAGAGAGGGTGGTCAGTCACCAAACAGGCTCCCAGCTCTAGTTGGACTCAATGATCCTTATGGGTGCCTTCCAACTTGAGATAAGCTGTGATTCCATGTATACACACAGCTCTCCTACATCTCAAGCAACGAGGGCAACAGACTTGCCTGGAGGACTTTCAGCAGCAGCACCAAAACCACACCTATGCACAAGAATAATACAACTCTGCCCTGAGTAAGAATTATTAACAAATCACCTCTGGCCTGCAGGAAAAGCCCCAGAAGAGCCAAAGCAGCTACTGAATCCTAAACCAACTCAAGAGCACTGTTTGCACAGACAAAATGCTATGAAGATTTAATAGTCTTGTTTGGGGATAACTGCCATACAAGCACTAACTTTGCCTTAACAGTGCTCAGTGGCCTGGACACCAGAGGAACACAGTCCATCAAGCAGAATCTGGTACAGATCCTGGACTCAGACATGCTAAGCACATCACCCCAAACACACCCACAGCAATACCATCAGCTGCTCTGCAGAACCTTTAAATGGGATTATTACAACTTCACTGGGGAAATGCAAAGTTCAGTAAGATCTCAGTTCTGTGTCATACTAAAAACACACACAAAACAAAAATAGGAAAACACAAAGGAGTCCATACTTACTATCACCTCCTATTCACAAAACCCATCACGCAAAATCTGCTACAAAGACACAGGTTTTAACAGAGTAGAACACAAGTTCAGCACTCAAAACTGCTGTACCACAGACTCAGTCCAAGAAACTATCATATTTCAAGCGACAGCTGTGCATTAAGCACTCACATTATATGCACATGGGCACCGCTCTCCCCCTTCCCCACTTCATTTTGACTGTGCTCCAAAGCCTTTCTCAAATTCACTACTTTCATCTTGTCTTTCCAAAACTGATCTCAACTCAGCAACCCACAAGGTCCTGCCTTGTTTTACTACTTCTAACAACTTCAAGAGTAAGGTATTAAAGGAAATGTGCTTTATGTACATTTATTTTCACAACCTGCTGCAGTCCTGACCCTTTCTGTACTTCCACTCTCTGATCTCTTCCTCGGCATAACATGACCAATGTTCCTACTCCCACTTGAGAATACTGGGGTTCAGTATCTATTTCAACAGAGGTAACAAAGAAAGAAAGACCTTCTTGAAAGAAAGTGCAATCCTCATTCATCTCCAGAAAGCCACACACAAATATACTAGAGCACTCCAAAATTTGATTCCTAGGAAGGCAAGCTCTGTTCAACTCTCTTCAGATTGTGGAACAGTTTGAAGGTTTTGTTTGCCTTTAAGAGAAGAAAGAGCTGATTCAGTCGTAAAATGAAGCCAACTGTACAAACTCCTGTCTTGAAGAATTCCCTCTCCTCTCCTGATGAGAGCAGAGCAAGGCATAAAAACGGGCTGTTGAGAGCCCTGGAACAGCGTGAGAGGAGCAGCTCTGGTCACACAAAGGAACTCCCCCCTCTGCTGAGGCTGAATAAACAGGGGTTTGTAGCCTGTGACATAACTAAACTTTTGCTTCATTTCAAACCCCGTCTGACAATTCCTGCCTGTGCCACACACCATCTTCTTCCAGAGGGGCCTAATCCTCCGAAGAAATTCACTTGGTCATTGAATAAATTCACACGGGTAACAAATTTCCATCAACAAAGGCATGAAATCCAGAGCACTGAATCTGGGTTTCTAACACAAATGAAACACTTACACAAGCTCCAGGTAGGAAATGGAACAGAAGTGAAATCCTCATTACTTCCCACTCCTTCACTTAGTTTTACACAGCTTCTGACTGGTATTTTTCTTTCCATCCACAACCCAAGGTGTACAAGTACTAAACTCAACCTAATATTCATGAAGTGTTCATGGAGAGACCGTGCCAAAATAATTCCACAGAGAAACCCGTGTCATGTTCTTTTTTCCCCTGCTTGTTATCAACTTTAATCCTTAAACTGTACCATCAAAATGCATGGGCAAATTAAAAAGAATATTATTCACTTATGGAAACGGATTTATTTTTCCTGATAACCACTGATTAATTAATATGTCAAACAATTTCTGTGCATAAGCACCAAGGAATGTAGTAACACTGAAATCCTCCTCCTTGGAGGAGATCTCCTCTGCCACCAGTCAAAATCTCACAGTTTACAAACAACTAAATAAGAAATCCACATAAATCTAAAATTATTAGATTATCCTGATAATAAAGAGCTGGTATCCCGTCTGACCAGGTGTTCTTATAACTAATTACACAGAATTTAATACAAATGACAACCAAGAGGCTTCCCTTTGCCCCAACACCCCACGGGGGTTTCCTCAAATAAAGCTTAGTTCCCCAGACCACAGCAAACAGCTCACACAAGTTCACACACACTGCACAGATGCACATCATTAGCTTCATCTTTTAGCTGAAAGGCTCCTTGAAAACTCAGATGCAGCACTAAAGCGTTAATTTCAGCAGCTTCTGTCCCTGATTTTTAACGCAGTGACTAAAAAGCTACCAGATCCATGCATTTACCCTTCCACAAGGATCCCCTCAAATGCAGGCTGCTTTCCAGCAGTGGGACGAGGCACAGCCAGCCACCATTACCACATTTTGCCTCCACACACATTTCCACTAAAGATTACTTAATTCTGTTTCCCAATCTCAGTAGTGACTTACTCCTTCCCTGACAAAACGTTGAGAAATAAACCTTAAATCTGACTTACTTTAAAACAGATTAATTTGAGTTATGATTAAGAGGAAGACTAATCATCAAAACATCAAAATAAGAATTATCATATTGAAGAGTGAAAGACTGACAGAAAAAAAAAGCATCGAGTCGCCAGAAGTTCCTATTATTCTGAAAACAAAGCTCAGCTTATTAATATACAATCATATATAATCATTAAAGGGCATTACCAAAAGGAATAAGAAGTCATCCTAAGGCCCCTTTATTAACTTCTTGCACAATTCACAAATCCTGCACGTTTTCTTCTATGGAATTTGTAAGTGTATGACAAAACAGCAACTAAGCTAATTGTTCTAGTTCCAGTAACCAGTTGATAATTCTGTTTTCCAAGCCATATCTAGGTAACATCTGCATCTCCAGAAGAACATGACAGTTTCATTTACAGAGAAGTTCTTCTCCCCATGACCTTCCACAAAACAAAAACAAGCTGCTTTGCCTACAACAGATACCCATCAAAGCTGCACAGTCTCAGGCAAAAGCTGTCAAGGTAACAGAGAGCACTTGGTTACAGGACCTCAGAGAAAACTCTCACTTGATGGGATTATTGTCAACTACCTTTTGATTAGCACCACAAACCTGGAAATCACAACCCCATATTCTTTACCTCTTCACATCACTGAAGTCAGTGGACAGGACTCAAGAGGTCACCTTGTCAAGCTGCCACTCCTGAGGCAGAAATAACCAGTAGGAATAAACAGCATTCCCTTTCTGACAGATGTCCAGTTTGTTCTTAAAAGCTGTCAGGGACGAGTCCCTTCCCTAATCTATTCCAACAGTTTGTTATTCTTAGCATTGGAAGTCTCGTTCCCCAAGTAAGTAACCCAAGTCTTCAGTCCTATTATTTAAGTCAACTAATTCTCATTTTAGTCCCCTTAATCCTTTATCTTCTTCATCCTTGTAGTGGCCTAATGCACGTGAATAACTTAAGACTACAAAGAGATAAGAAGTAAACATCTTAATTTGTTCAGTTCTTGGGTGTCATATTCTTAGGCATCATCTGCTACTAAAGGCATCCAAGAGGAAAATCCTTCCTCGATGTCCAGTGCCCAAAACTCAACACAGAATTCGGAGTAAACCCTACCAGTGCTGAAATCAGCAGTACAACTACCCAAACTATTTACCCCCTCGCTACACCACAGCAGAGCGTTTCTTTTCCTGCACCAGCAGAACAAGGTTAACCAAAAACCGAGCACCTATCAACTAATAACCTGCACACTCCAGTTTACTCAGCTCTTGTAGGACTTTAAAAGCATGTTCTGAGCAGCCATTTGAACAACAGAATTCAAAATGCACTTAAAAAAAGAGTGGGAACAGAGGCTGCAGAGTAGAACAAGTACAGAAAACAGCCAGCTTTGTGATTTATACAAACTGAAGTGGAAATGACAAGATAATTAATAAACCAATTGAAATCTAGAAGCCTCTAGGATATAGTGCTTAAGCCTGAAATGGAAAATGAGAGCTGATAAAAATTCAGAATTACTTCTTTAGCCATTAATTAACAGCGTTCCCATAATGGAGCTGTTAACACCAGAGCAAGAACTGAAAGTGTAATTTGTAACATTTGCAAAGAGCTTCCCTGTGAGCGAGAGGGCCACGTGTCAGCAGTGTGTGAAGGCTGGCAGTGGAAAAACCAGTTAAAAAGGTAACAATATTAAACAGCTTTCAGTACAATTCAAAATGGAACTTAAGAGATTAAAACCCTCCGACCTGTGGCTTATTACCTGGGACGCACAGTTTTCTGCATGTATTACCAGCCGGCCTTTTTTCTACCCTGCCTGTGGAATAAAATGCATTTTATTTAGAGTGAGGCATCATGAGGGGTAAGGAGCCCAGTGCCACAGGTGGATTAACTGCAGTGGCCGTGCCGAGGTGCATTCCAGGCAGGAACATTAACAACTCAGATCCAGCATCGTGGTTTCTGCTCCTCCTTGTGATGGGCACTTGGAGCCCCTCCCCAGAAAGCACTTCAGAACTGACAGGTGTTTCTGTGCCGGGGTTCTCTGTCCTCATTTCAAACACCAGCACAGCAGCTGAGTTAGTTCCACCAGCAAAAAGAAAAGAAGAAGCCACAGAAGAAATAGAAACAAAAATTCTTGTCTCCACTTCCGATACTGCGGTTTTGTGAGGGTTTCCCACCTCTCTGCACTGCTGGTTTGACAAAACCAGCATTACAGGGCATGAGAGGTCCTAGGCAGGGGCAAAAATACAAGAACACCCCCATCAAGTGCTAGAAAGGGGGAAGAAGGGGAGATCAGGACTGATAGAAAATTAATAGAAAATTAAAGTTCACCTCTCCACAGAAATTTAGTTCCACCAACCGAGCAATGAAGGTGCCTGTTACACACCACTTTGCAGTGCTGCTGTCTAGACTAGAAAACCCATTATGAATCCCTCCCTTTAAACAGCTTCCACTCCCGAAGAGCACCAGCAAAACTGCAGAGGGGACGAAGGAGGAGGTTGCTAAAACCCAAGGTACACACAAGCATAAAAGAACCACAAGAGCATTCAGCCACCAGCAAAAGGAATTTCTGCTTGAAAAGCATATTAGAAACAGCAGGGGGGGGAAAAAAAAAGGTAAACAACTTGGTTGGCTAACCAAAAATAAAAAGGAACTGTACTCTTTTAAACACTAACTTTAGTTTTCTTCTTTCTGTATTAACCTTTACTTGAAAAAAGCGAGCAATAAAAATTCCAGTATTCTAAACCAGAACACAGGTTATTTTCCCCTCAAAGGACAGGAAGATTAGTTTTTAAAAATTGGAAATCGAGAAGAGATACCTATGTGCAAATAAGAAAATGGTAGATTTTATGTTTGCACACTGTCTTTCATAGAAAAAGAATTTAAAAGATTGCCTAAAATCAGTAAGAGGAAATTCTCTTTTGAAGATCACAGAATTTCTCAATCTCAAAGCTACAGAGTATTACTGAGAACAAACTTGCCTCAGCATTCACCCTGAACATAAAACCTACAAAAGACAGGATGAAACAGGTATTGATTGATGTAAATCTCCACCACTGGGCATAACTCAAACATTGGGATTTATAAGTCTCTCACTGGTACCTTCAATAGCAGTAATGTTGAAGGCACTGCTAGGAAATTATTTATCAAATGCTGATGGAGCAGAAACCTCACTGGTTACTGAACATCCCACGGATCCATCAGTAAACACTCCATGCAGTGTTAAAGGCCTCAGAAAAGAAGCAGGTACCTGTGTTCACAGATGCAAAATACATCCTTTAACTCACTCTAAGCTGCTGCTAAACTAGACTTCTGGTCCTCCCCTGCAACCTAATTATTTGCAGCAGAAAACAGGAAAGAGCAGCAGTTTCTCCTTCTATTATTAAACAAACAAAAAAAAATAAATAAAAATCAATAAAAATCAATCATTTGCTGCTTCAAACCCTTCCCAGGAACTTTAATGGGATTAAAGGAATAATCATCTCTGCCTTCCAAAGTCACTTCAGAGGCTCAGATGGTTTGCCCCCTCTGCCCTCCCCCAAACCAAATCAAAACAAAAGCAGGAATTGCACATTTTCATGTGTAGGTAAACAATGCAAGGCCCGAGCTGGGCAGCAGGAAGCAGGAGCAGCTCAGACTCAGCAGAGCCCTCTGACCTCCTTCTCACTGTCCCCAGCACTGGGAACAGCTTCGCTCAACTTCCACCTCTGCCAAGGCAACAAGTGCCTCCTTTAAGGACTCCTGACATGTACACTGACTAAACACTTCCAAATTTACTGTTCAACATACCTGGAATGACAGCATTGGCACGGAATATCTCATGTCCCACTGCAGGATACCGATGACCACGTTTTGCTTACACACTTTTGGCCAAGAAGAAGGAAATTAGGGTCTGGAAATGAGTACAATTCCATGTGTAGGGAAAGGGTCAAGATTAATCTTGAGGATTAACTCTAAACTGACCTATATTACCTTCTGTCAAGTTGGAACCCCGCAGCAAAATGAAACTGAGTTTTTGCCAGGTCCCCTTCCCAGAGAGAAAACAAAAAGTAATGCTGCTGTGCAATAGGAAGCTTACAAAAACTATTTAAACTTCTTCCATATGCCCTTTCTGCACTGAACACGATAAAAAAGGGCAGAGGAACAATGCAGAGAGTTAGAGGGTGGGGAAAAAAGGTCTCAAAGTCACAGGGGACAAAGGAAATCCAATCCAGGAGTTTTACCAGCTCAGCCATGGGCTGACTGCTGCAGAGCTGAAGAAAATTTAAATGCACCCAAAACTCTCACTAATGCAAGTGAATCAGCTCTAATAAAGCCTGTTGCCTTCAGCATTTGTTATTTATTTCTTCCATTCTGATTTTCACTTGACAGAAGTTGCACCCAAGCCTTTTAAATCAGATTTCAGAAGCTGTTCTCCAGTTTACTCTTTGTGGGCAAACCACTGACACAACCACTGATCTGCATCTCCACATTTCAAGCACCAACAGAGCCAGAGAGCAACAGTTTCTGTGGTTCTCCTGCCACCTCTGAAACCAGCTCTTCCACACACACATGATCTCCTGTGTCAGCTCCCTCAACAACACATCCCCCTGATGTGCTGAAAGGTGTATGAACTGCTAACATTTGCAAGGGGACCTTTGGAAAGCTCCCACACACCTGGGTAATCACAGCTGTCCCTCTTGTGCCTGCTTTGAACACAAATCCAGGAAATCAGATCTAGCCACCTGATGTTCTTTGTGATTTTGGTGGCTTGGTTATTATTTTTGTGATTTGGGTTTTTAAAATGAAAGATCTAACACTGAGAAGTCTGCCCAAATACAAGACTTGCACCCCAGCATCAGGAACACTTAATGCTGAACAAGCAACAAACTCCAATCATAGGAAGCTTACATGGTGCAAAGAACACAAAAGTTACAAAGGAATGGGATAGGGGAAATAAAAATTTGAGCCTACAACCCAAATCCTGAAGGTTTTTAAGCTGCTCAGTCCTTAAATAGCCACTTTCTTCAATAATTTTTCTGATTAACCATCAACCACTGTCTGAATATGGAGAACAGAACTCGAAAAAGGAGAGCGTTCAGAAAGATCCACTTGATCACCTCCACCTACACCAAAAAGAAACTACTTAAAACCACACAGTTATCTGGGTACCACGTTTTCTACTTAATTTCCCATCCTTTCAGCTTCATGTTTTCCTAACAGACACAACAAACCACATTCACAGAGCACTGTGGTAGAACACACTGGATTTCCAAGGCTCCTAAGTGGCAGCGATATACAAACCAAGAGACTCACTTGAAATTGCTAACAATTTACCAGCTCTAATCTTGCATTAATCTGCATTCAGCTCTAGAGGCTTTTTTTTTTTCCTCCCCCAAACATTTAGAATAAAAAAAGACAGCTTTTAGCACATAACTATCCTGCAGAAGTTACTATTCAGGGGGACAAGAATCACTGTAACTCAGGAGCTAAATAAATGCATTGAAAACTGACTTTTGGAGTGTTCCTATATAATTTCTGCTCTCATTCAACATAAGAGCTCAAAGGGTTTGCTTCCTGCAGTTTTTAAAATCATGACCTCTAATTAAAATCCTCCCCAGAAAGTAAGTCAGTATGTCCAATGGTACTCCAAACTTCAGAACTGCACTAACACAAGATAAGAGCAAACACAAATTTAGCCTTGAAACCACATCTGATGGAGCCAAATATCAGTCAAACTCCCTTGATGGCTCTCCCAAATGAGGACTCAGAAGCTTTCTGGTAAGAAGGAAATAAACCTCACGTTTTCATTGCTGCCATCCCAGAGTGGCAGTTGTAACACAAGGAAAGAGACGTGGAATACAAATTCTAGGATAAGAGTGTGCTTTTTAAGTATCTTCTGCCCATTTACCAAAATGTGAAAATATCTTTTTTTCTTTTTTTTGCAATAACCTACATCAAATGTAAAGGTACAAATGTCCAATTTAAGACAATAAATTACTCAAGACTATTCACATCTTCTATGTTTTTATATAGATTCGACAGCAAAATGGCAGCTTATTAACAGTTGCCAACATTCTTCAAAACTTTGACAAGACAAGTTCTCTCTCATAGTGAAAAGAACTTTTTCATAAATCCTAAAAGATATAAAATGAATGGGAATAACCTGTGTTCTTACTATGAATGTTATATCAAAATAAAGAACAAAGTGCTACACACAGCAGTGCCTACCAGGGGAAGAACATATATAGTCATTTTGTTATACAAATGGCAAGAAATAACTTTGTGATTCTTGAGTTACCCTCTTACTGGAAAAAAACCCCCCACATTTATAGAGGCATTCAAAAACAGAAGACAATCTCCTAAACCATCAGAGCCACCTGTTTTACAATTTAATCCCTGAAAAGCACTCCTGCTTTTGTCTCCCCTCAAACCCACTAAAATACCTGTCAGCTCGGTGGAGTTCACAAAACCAAGATCCCCTATTCACTAATCATCATGTGGCAAACCAAAAATAAGCCCTTTCCAAAACATGCAACATACTTTGAAGCAAAGTCACATCACTAAACATCTAGAAATTGAAACCATTTTTAACGCCGTTTCAGCAAATTACACATGCAAGACACAAGAGTGCTATTCCAAGAATACTCCTTTCTGGATGAAGTATTCCAATACACTACCAGTTGATTGCTGTGTCACTACATATACTTAGTACCTTTAATAATACCCAAGGCTGAGGCCAAATAGAGCTTTTGACAAATAAGCACTATGTCATTTTCCTTTCATGTGTACATTTTAACCTTCTCACAAAATAAAAGGTCAACCAACACAAACATCAATCCCAGCCATGTTCTACAAAAACTGCATTTAAGACATAATAGCACAGAAGACAAATTAATTTCAGAACTCTTTTTCTCTTGTTGAATCGCCTGTAGAGTTCACAGTCCTGCGAGAGAATGTTTTCCAGCAACCAGTGTCTCCTCCCTCTCTGAGTTGGTTTTTGTTTGTTCTCTTAACAGGACACCTGATTTTAGGTCCATTAAATTTACCACGTGGATTGAACTTGAAGGCACACACACACACACACATTCTGTACAGAATCTCAGCCACAAAACTTGCTTTAAGAACCCCCAGGGCTGTGGTTCCCACCCCAAATCACACCACGAAGGCAAAGGTGTTCCTACAAAGACTGAGGTAGGATAACAGCCTGATTTCAGGGGTAACAAAAAAGGGGCAGGTGGAGAAAGGAAGGTGTGGAATTTTGGACACCATCAGTGAGACAACAAGCAGTTCCAAATAACTATATAACTTCTAGTACTTTCTGGCCCTGGTCCAGTTGTGCTCTCGACCTTACCCAGGTTTAACAGAACCAGAGACAATAAAGGCAGATTAGCTTTGAGGAACGTGGGACTTTCCCAATCAATACAGAGGAAATAAAAAAAAAAAAATACGAAACAGGCACCCAACGGAGCGTGAATTCTAAAGCGACACTTTCACGGTAACATTTTCTCCTTTGAAGCGAACTTTTTATAAAATGCATTTCCTACAGCACTGCTCTTATCCCAGTGCAATGGCCAAGGACTGGGCTGGGGCTGCTCCAGTGCCAGGGCCTGCAGGATGAACAGCTAACATAAAACCCACACAGCCAACAGTGTTTCAGACAGAAAACAACAAAAAAAGAAAAAGAAAAAGAAGGGGGAAATCAAAGAGAAAAGGCTACCCCCTCGTTCCGAAAAAGCATCATCCGAGAGTGCAGGAGGTCTGGGAAGAGAATGGATGGGAGAACTGGGAACACACAGCACATGCTTCAGAATTAGTCGCGGGGATTCGGGGAGAACGGATCCCCCGCTACAGCTGCGGGAGTGCAGCTCTCCCTGTGCTCCAAAAATCAGGTTTACAGCCGGAAAACGAAGGAAAAAAAGAAACCCCAGGGTATTTCTGAGGGGGGCGCGGCGGCCCCTCCGTGTGACCCGGCACCGGCCGCCCGTCC